>PVIY010002612.1:0-125291 GCA_004026745.1 Myrmecophaga tridactyla
AGAAAGCTAGCAGATGATGCCGTATTTGCCACATGCCCTTCCAGCCAAGAGAGAAGCCCTGACTGTGTTCACCATGTGCCTTCTCACTTGAGAGAGAAACCCTGAACTTCATCGGCCTTCTTGAACCAAGGTATCTTTCCCTGGATGCCTTTGATTGGACATTTCTATAGACTTGTTTTAATTGGGGCATTTTCTCAGCCTTAGAACTGTAAACTAGCAACTCATTAAATTCCCCCTTTTAAAAGCCATTCCGTTTCTGGTATATTGCATTCCGGCAGCTAGCAAACTAGAACAAGTACATTACTGGATGGGTGGATAAACAAACTGAAGTATACATTGTGATTTAGTATTACACAGCTGTAAGACACAATAGCCATAATGCATGCAACAACATGGAGGAAACTTGAGTACATTATTTTGAGTGAAGTTAGCCAGAAACTAAGGGCAAATATGGTATTGTCTCACTAATATGAACTAACTAATATAAGCAAATCTTGAGAGTTCAACTTGAGAACACAGGTTGTCAGGAGTTAAAAGGAGATAAAGATTGGGCATTTGATGCTGAAGGAGAACAGAATATTCAACAGGATGAATGTTAAGATTCAGAAATGGATAACACAATACTGTGTGATGGTAGCAGAGTCCTGTAATTATAATGAACAAAGCTGAGTGTGAGTATGGTTGAATGTGGAAGGCTAGTGGCATGAATCACACCAGAAGGAAAAATAGAAGCCAAAAACTGGGATTTTATAACATAGCAAAACCTAGCATGGACAATGATGATGACTCAATGTACAAATATAGGAAAAATTTTACATGAGGGAGAACAAATAAATGTTAATATTGTAAGGTGTTAAAAATGGGATGACAAGGCCACGGTGGCTCAGTAGGCAAGAATGCTCACCTGCCATGCCAGAGGACCCGGATTTGATTCCCGGTGCCTGCCCATGTGAAAAAAAAAGGGATGACATATGGAAAAAATACAATTAATGCAAACAATGGTCTAAAGTTAACAGTAGCATTGTTGTATTCTTTCATTAACTGTACCAGAGGCAATAAACCAAAGCTAAATATCAGTGAGAGAGGGATATAAGAGAAGAATTCGGGTTTCTTGTGTTTTTTACCCCCTCTTTTTTCTTTGTGAAAGAAATCAAATCATTATCACATAGATTGTAGTGGTGAATGCACAACTATGTTACCATAATAGGAGCTTTTGATTCTATACTTAGGACGGATTGTATGGTGTGTGGATAAAACTGCTTAAAAATAAACAAGAAGATGCAAGTACTGAAGATGATTGGACAGAAAGAGACATATATATTCCCTGTTGGTAGGGAAGTAGAATAGTGCAGTCACTCTGGAGGTCAGTGAGATGGTTCAACAGGAGGCTAAGTAAAGGGTTGCCATATAATCCTATAACCCTGTTATTAGGTATAGACTTGTGAGAACTGAAAGTAGGGAACATGAATAGTGATTTTCACACTGGTGTTTATGGTGGCACAATTCATGATTTGGAAGAGATAGAGTGGCCTAAGGGCACATCGACTGATAAACAGAAGGGCCAACTGTGGTGTTTATACATATGGTGGAATATTGGGTGGCTGAAGGAATGAAGTCATGGGGCACGCAACTAACTGAATGAACCTTGAGGACATTATTTTGAGTAAAATAAGCCAGAAACAAAAGGACAAATATTGTATGGTCTTACTAATATAAACTAACTATAATGAGCAAATTGAGAATGAATTTGAGAACATAGGGGATAGAAAGTGGGCAGAGATTGGGCAATTGATGATTAAGTAGTACCCAGTATTTAATAAGGCACATTGCAAATGTTCCTAGATCATAAGCTCTTAACAGCAGTCACAACTATTGCTTAGTATTAACTATTATTTCTCAGTTCTGAGATGCTGTGCTCTTTGTGTATAGTTCCTGGTAGTTCCTTGGAAATTTGAGTATCTGTGTGGCACATGAAACTCAGAGTTAGAGTACTGTAGCTCTAAAAGTCAGCATTACTCCCAACAGCAACTATTAAAGTAGCTGAAAAAAAATCAGGTTTCAATTGGAGATATAAATGAAACAGACCTGGCTAGGATAAAGGCAAATCAGAATACCATATAAATGTGATATTTTCTGTATTTTAACTTCCACATCTGTGTGATGTCAAAGATAAGAGATTTTATTTGGTGCAGAATTAAAATTTTCTGTAGCACACTATCTAATTTAACCTGTCTTCTCAGTTTACTTAAACAACACAACTACATGGAACCTACAAAAGGGAATGAGATCATGTTATTCTGTACTGGTGAAAGTAATACCCCAATACATTCCAGAGAATCTGGGGCAGAAATTAAAAAAAAAAGTATTTGCAAAATCCCCTTGTGACTGGGGAAAAATGTGGAACTATAAAACTTCTCCCCCTGTAGCATTCCTGATACTCTCTCAGGTATTAGGGACTCCCAATTTAACAAACCAAGCCCTCAATCTTGAGGTTTTCCCTTATTAAACTTATTTATGCAATGGCAAAACTATGTATACTTGTAATTATGCTGAAGAGTCACCCTCAAAGAGCTTCTTTTGTTGCTCAGGTGAGGTCTCTCTCACTAAGCCACCTCTGCAAATAAACACCTCTACTACCCTACCCCCCTACGTGGGACATGACTTCCAGGGACATGTAAATCTTGATGGAAATATGAGACATAACTCCCAGGGATGAACCTGACCCTGGCATTATGAGATTGAGAATGCTTTTTTACCATAATGGGGAAAAGAAATGGAACAAATAAAGTTTCAGTGACTAAGAGATTTCAAATAAAGTTGAGAGTTCATTCTCAAGGTTACTTTTAGACAAACTTCAGTCAGATATTGCAAATTGCCACAGATGCCAATATCCAACCAACAGCACTCCTGAAAACCCTAAAAAATGTCCTGGGATCTATAAAGGATGTTATAAAAGTTTTTATTAGTAAGTTTATTTTTCCAGAAGCTTAAAGCCTCCAGATTGTTCCTATGCCAGATAAGTCCTAAAATCCAAAGGCACCAGTCTCTCCAAAAACATCAACCAGTTTCATTCCTCTACTCCAGAAAGTCAATGCCCCTTTCCAGCACAAAAAAGCTAAAATGGTCATTTCCCAGATGCATCTGTAGATTGAGAGAATGATCAAATGAGAGGGAGGGGTTGTAAATGAAAAATTAGGATTTAACAAATGATTTGAGTACTAACCCATTGTATTGATATTTCCCTTGAGTTTCTTGTGTATTAGAATAGCTAAAAGAAAATACTTGAAAATGTTGAATTGTACTCCAGTAGACTTGATCTTTGATAGTGATTTTATAACTATATAGCTTATGTCATGTGACCATGTCATTGTAAAAACTTGTGACTGTCATTCGCTTTATTCAGTGTATTGGTAAATGAGCAATAAAATAAAGAAGAAAAAACTGCATTATGGTCTTTTAGTTTCACAGCTTTATCTTCACAGGGCTTTTCCCTAAATAAATATTGTACATATTCATCCTGTTTATTTCTAGAAGAATCTAGAGTAACAAAGTGAGAATTCCTGTTTGTCAAATAATCTTTAGAGATAAATTAAAAAAAGCAATATTCTAAAGAAATAACGACTCTTTCTCAATGTGACAGGATAAAGTAAACTTTCAAAGAAAAGTGTAGTTTAACTTATGGGGAGTTTACTGATGAAACTATAGTAGATGTGCAATTAGGTAGGGATGTGTTTTACTTCATTAATGTTGCCAGAAATGCAATATATCAGAAATGTGGTGGCTTTTATAAAGGGAATTTATTAGGTTATGTGTTTACAGTTCTAAGGACATAAAAATGTTCAAACTATTTTTTGATAGTTCAAGCTATCTATCCAGAGAAAGATGCCTTGATTCAAGAAAGAACAATCTGGGAAGGCATATGGCTTGATTCTGCTGGTCCTTTTGCTCCTGATTTCAAAAGTCTTCCCTAGTGGCATTTTCTTTCTGCATCTCCAAACATTTGAGTCTTCATCAGCTTTCAAGCTTTTGCCAAAATTGTTCCCTCTTATAGGACTCCAATAAGCAGATTAAGAACCACCTCATATAAGCAGAGATCAATCTCTATGGAAACCATCTAATCAAAAATTCTCACTCTAAACAATTGGTCTGCCTTGAGATTGGATTTGGAAAAGGAACATGGCTTATCTGGGATACCCTACAACAGCCTTAAACCAGCACAGGGTGGAAGATTAAGTCAGATCAGAGAGAGTAGAGTGCTACATTGGAAAGATCCTCTGGGTGAGTGTCTATGACTTGTGAGCTCAGGGCTGTATTACGTGACTGAGATGAAATAAAATGTATGTAAATCATTATACCAGATACATTCTTGGAGAAAAGCAGATAATCAACACATGCCCAGGTTGGTCTCTCAGGAAACTTTTAAGGAAAAAGTGAATGAGGATTGAAGGGAGGAACGTGAAGTGTGCCTGAAGCACTATAGCACTATGGATAATTTGCTTTTGTGTGGACTCTAGGTGGGAACAATAAAGAAAAGTAGCTAAATCAAATAACTAATGAGCATCCATCAGATGAACTAGATCAGTGCTCCCTTGGCATAAGTGTGGTCTTTTTTGTTATTTAGGTTTTCACATTTTGACAGTTCTTACAGTGACGAGGTATTCCTATATTATGAAGAAAAACAAACTGAGAAGTTTTAATCTTTATATGTAATAGAAGAGAATATTAATCACTGCCAATTACATGCTATACATATACCTCATTTATTTACTAAGCATATTTAAACACTTTTCTATTCAGTCACATTAAATAATACTAAATGTTGGTAAGAACAAAATCTCTAAGAAATCAAAATAGTTTTGCACGTTAGAGTACTGATTTGTAGAATATTGTAATATTTATGTGTAAAATATAATTATGTAAGTGTAAACTAAGAGATGTGAGAACACAACAATACAGTGGTAATTGCTATTTGACCTAACAAGTGCAAACTACAATTGAGATGATCTACCTTAAATTATACCTATAGACCTGGGTTACAAGTGTTCCATTCAAGAGGTCATCTCTGAGACTCTTTTAGCCTTACCCATCTACATGAAAGAAGGTATGTGTAGGCCCAAAGTGTTGTGCTCACCTTTCTCCTATATTCTGCCCCCCCAGCCCCATTTTCTAGATAATGCCACAGGTACCTTTGATCCCAGAATTCACGAGCTAAAGAATACCAACCACGTTTATCAGTAGTTGCTCACCGGGAGAGTGGTCCTGTCTCCATTGTGCCAAGGAGACAGCTCTCATGGAGGAAGGGGCTGCTCTGAATGGGTGGTGGACATGCAGATTGAGGTGTCATGTACACATGTTTTAGATCCTGGAGATTGGGTGCTATAGTCAGAGGCAGGAAGAGAAAGGTGGTGAACAGAACAGGGGCTGCTGCTTTGTTTGTCTGGTACGAACACACAGTGTTTGTAGAAATCAAAGGCCTAATTCCAGATTCTAACATTTACCTATATGTCATTTCAAAAGTGTACTTGTCAATATTAAGAATGAAAGGACTTTATTATCAAATTGTCAGTTTGATTTAGGATTTGAAAAGTGGAAATATGGAGGATTTGTACTCATACACAAGCCATATTAAAAGTAGTCCTGTCCAGTCTAAATTGGTTAAATTCTCCCTACGGTCTCTAAACAAGCAAAGAGATAAAACATATACTATAGGAAAAATCTATTTATTCTTCAGGAAAGTGTTACTTTGCCGTTATTTATTTATTTATTGTTAATTTTTTTTTTTTTGCATGAGCGGGCAGTACTTTACTTTTTCTTAATAAATGTTTTATACTAGTAACATAGGAAAATAAGAACAGAATAGTGTTCTTGGAAAAATGTTCATTACAATATTTTAATATACTAAAAACAGTAAATGGATGCTAAATAGATCAGCCTTTTATCTGATGACTATTAATTAAATATTTTGCCAACTATATGAATTCAGTAGTTTGAACTAAAATGAATTATTTGTTTAACCAAGTGAAATCCCACAAATGAATTATTTTCTGTCCCAAGAAACACTTGAATCATGAAGACCAATTCAATGTTGATAAACAAATTTTTTTGGTGGCTATAATAATGATTTTTTCTCTTTTTAACACTCAGGAAAAAATCTTTCTTCTAGCTCTTTCAGTGTTCTTTCCTACTTGGGATCATAAGTTCTTTTAAGATCATTTCAATGTATAATCTTATGTGCATCTTGATATATTTAGCAACAGACTTTTAAACAATTATTTTTCTTTAATTATTGCGTGTCTTCATTTTAAAGAATATTTTAAGACCAGTGAAATATTTTTTGTACCATTAATATTATTTTTGTTTCTTTTTCTCTGCCTTGCTATTAATAGTATCATGTCTTTCCAAATCTCCTTGCCTATTAGGCCTAAACAAATTAAGGAAATATTCAATAACTCAATATGTTCAAAATCATTATTTGATTATAATAGTTCTTTGAAACAAAGATATAAAACAAAATAAATCACACATTTATCATAAATATATATATATTTTGTACTTGTAGAATGTTTATATTTTACAAATACATAATGTGTTAATACGAAGCTGTTATCTGCCCCAGAAAAGGTCATGTTCTTTGAATCAATTTTTGTGAGAGCAGACTATTATGGGTGCACCATTTGGAATAGGTTATTTCAATTGACATGTGACCCACCCGATTTGAGGTGAGTCTTAATCCTTTTACTGGAGTCCTTTAAGAGAGATGAAGTTAAGAGAAGCTCATGGGGAAAAGCCCCAGAGAAACTCAGAGAGGACTCGCAGAACCTCAGAGATGAAGCTACTCAAGCCAGAAGCTAAAAGCAAAAAACTCAGAAAAGAGGGGCCAGTAGAAGCTGGCCATGTGCCTACGTAATGGAGGCATTCCAGATACTGACAACCTTTCTCCAGAAAAGGTATCATCCTTTTGATGCTTAATTTGGACATTTCCATAGCTTTAGAAATAAGGTTGTAAATTTGCAACCTAATAAATCCCCATTGAAAAAAAAACAACCCATTTCTGATATATTGCATTCTGGAGCTTTAGCAAACCAAAACACGTTCATTACATATGATTATTACATATACATAGTATATGTATATATACACATATATACATATATATATATATATACACACACACAAATGTAATCATGTACATATGTGGTTAAAATATAAAACACTTATTTTCTATATCCTATGAAAAAGTAAAGTGGAAGTTGCAAAAGCCAGTCTATGCCATTGAAAATTGTAAAGTGAAAAATATTCTAAATATTTGTATTAAAAATTTGTTTAGCATAATTAAATTATCTGTCAAACTGATTCGGCATGCTGTGCTTCACATAAAACTTACTAAAAGATGAAATGACTGAAATGCACTCTGAGAAAGAGAGAAATGAGGTTTATCTACTATTTCATACCATCCATGCTTCCATAAAAATGATCACAATCCAATATCAAATATGTCACTTCTTGAGAGAAGTGCTTAAACTCCTCTCACGGAACCTGGGCAAAATATGTTGAAATCAGTCAATGAGCCTCAAGTTGAATAAGAAATCAGATGATAAAGTGAGATTCCGCCAAGTAGCAAATATATTTCAACAGGATATTAATCATCAGTATAGGTTTTAAAAACTTCAGTGGAAGGATATTTTCAAAAGCTTATTTTATGTAATTGATTTTCTTTTCAACTATTTCTGGTTTTATGCTGAAGCAATAAAAATGGATAAATCCTGCAAATCCTTATGGTAAAGTACGTAAGTATGATGCTCTACTTTTTCATCAGGTAAGAAAAATATTCTGCATGTTCATTCTTGAATGATAAAGAAAATTATTTGCATTTGCATTATTTTTGAATAAAAATTGACTTCTTTTATATAACTTCCTGTTTATATTGGAAGCCACTCTTTCTCTTTAGCTAGATAAGGTAAATACAGAAACACCAAAAACTTAATCACCTCCTGCCACTTATATATATTTTAGCTATGTGATGACTACATTCAGTGTCAACTTGGCTAGGTCCGGGTGTCAAGATGTTTGGTCACAGAAGCACTGGTCTGATGGTTACTATGAGAGTACTCCATGGATTTAAATCATTAGCCAGGCAATTGCTTCTATGGCTGATTACACCTAAAATCAACAATTCAGCAATGAGAGAAATTTCCTCATCCAAGCAGTTGGAGGCCTTAATGTCAGAAATGAGGATTTCAGCAATCAGAAAGAAGAATTTCTATCTCTACTTCAGCCAGCCAGCTTTTCCTATGGAATTCACTGAAGCCTTTGTGATTATTCCCATGAACTATTTCCATACATAGGGCCTTATGGAATTCAAACTTGCCAATCCTTATGGTTCTTTGAGCCAATTTCTAAATAAATCTCTTAATATTTACATATATATCTTATTGCTTCTGTTGCTCTGAGGAATCCTAATATAGGTATAAATAAATTCTTTGATAAGTTCCTTATTATTTCAATCATGCATAAAATACAGGGTTCCCATATACCACCCCATCATTAATGCTTTACATTAGTGTGATATATTTGTTGCATTTGATGAAAATACATTTTTATTTAAATAATTAACCACACACCATGGTTTACCTTAGGGTTCACTGTTTGTGTTGTATAGTCCCATGTTTGTTTGATTTTTAAACTTTTATTCTATATATATCATGTATAATTTCCTTTTTAACCACATTTAAGTATATAATACAGTGCTGTCAATTACATTCAGATTCTTGAGCTATGATATTTTAAAATGTTCTCTTTTTGTGACTGTCATTTGATATAGATTATGATTTAGAATTTGTATTACATTTATGTTTTGTTTATTTATATATAGTATTTGTTCTTAAAATTTTTGATATCTATCACATTTTAAAATTATATCTGAAACAAATTGGCTAATTCCAGTGTTGCCTATAAAAGACATTGTTCTATTCAATGGATCTTAAATCAGTAATTTATATTACTTCCAGAACATTACATTCTAACACCACCTGGGAAATAAAATTTTCTGGAGAGTTGGCTTTCATTTTATTCTAAATGTCTGATTGATCAAATTAAGCATAAAAACATTTAAGAAGCCAAATTAAGAAGTTCATGAATAGAACAAACATTCTTTTATTGTGTCCCTTTAGATTTGTTGCAAGATCAAGCATAAAATCAGAATACACATTTATATTGCTAAATTTTTAGCTTGAAATATAATGACAATTCAGGGATTGATATACGTACTTATTACCAAAATTAGAATTATAGGGAAACTAAAAGTGTATCCTGTTATATGAATCAAACTATTTTATTTTACTACCAAGGAAACTGAGATTTAAAATGGTTAAGGTTCCAGTGCAAGTTGACAAGGATAATGACAATTTAATTAATTCCACTTTATACAGATATTCATTTTCTAACATAAGCAACATGTGTTGATTTGCATAACAAAGGCTATTTGAGAAATTATGAAGAATTTTTAGTTTTAGAAATCTGTGGAAGTATAGGAATCAAATACATCAAGATGGAGAAAATAATTATTTCAGATTTAAAAGTATTTCAATAAAAGATACACTAATGGAAACATACATGCCTTTAATATATGGAATAAGTTAAGTGATTAGACAGCTCTGTGTTATCCCATATTCATATTTGTATCCCTAATGTTTCAGACAGTCATAGCATAGTGTGGTGATTAATAAGTGTAGGACTTTATTAAATTGAAAATAACATGGGGCAATGTAGTGAAAATCTCTGCCCAGGAAATCAGGCAAAGTATATAAAGGAAGTGAGAGCAGACTGTGTTTTTTTTTTTTTAATTTGCATATGGGCAGGAGGCACCAGGGATCGAACTCCAGACCTCCAGCACGGCACGTCGGAGCTCTGCCTGCTGAGCCACGGCAGCCGCCCAAGACTGTGTTTTATAGAATGTCAAGAGATTTCCAGATGAAGAATAAAAAGAAAAGACAGCAGAAGACTTGGTTGATTTCAATAGTTGCTAAAAATTGAAGTATAGTCTAAAGTAGATATTTATTCTGTGCATAATGGGAAAAGTCATCTCTGGTGAAATTGTGGACATCAAAGCCAATAAGAAAAATTATAGAGATGAATAGTTTAAAATAAAGAAATGGCATTGTGCTGGTCTGAATCTGTTGTGTAACCCCAGAAAGGCCTTGGCTCCCTTCATCTCAATCTTGTGGGGACAAACCTATTATAGGGCAGGACCTTCTGTTTAGGTTGTTCCCATGGAGATGTGACCCAGTCCATTCAAGGTGAGTCTTAATCTACTTACAAGACTCTTTCAAGAGAGCTCGTAGAGTGAGGCAGTTTAGATAGAAACACCCTAGGAGGTACTAAACAGGGACACAGTATCTGAAAGAACCAAAGCCTGGAGAAAGTCAGGAGAAGCTAAGAGATGAAATTCATAGTTTGCCCTGAAGAAGCTAAGAGACGATCCACAGATGTTTAGAGAAAGAAATGGTCTGGAGACATTAAGAAAAGACCCACACAACAGAAAAATCCATTGGAATTGGAAGCTGGAAAGCAACAGAACTTGGAGCAAGGACCAGCAGACACTGGTCTTCGTAGTTGACAGAGGTGTCCCAGATGCCAACAGCCTATCTTTTGGGTCTAGGTATCATCCTTTTGATCCTTAATGGGATATTTTTATGGCCTTAGAACTGCCAATTTATAATTTAATAAATCTCTTTTGTAAAGGCTAACTCATTTCTGATATATTGCATTCCAAAAGCTTTAGCAAATTGAAACAGGTGTGTTCTAATTGTAAAGAATGAAAGGTATATTGCAATTTAAAAGACCAGTCATAGGTTTTGGTGAAATTTTCCTAAAGAGAAATTTTGGAATGGCTTTTAGTGTTAAAATGCCAATATTCCTTTCTTGATTGATATTCAGACTGACTTTCTCAGTCTTCACTTAATATCTTTTTCTGTTTAGAGAAGATATATAGCTAAAAGCTATATTCCCAAGACTACCTTTTAGACACAAATATTGATATCAATTAAATTATAACAATCCAGTGCATTCAGATAAAAATATAAGTTCTGCATGGAGCTAAAATCCTAGTAGTATGGGCAGGCAAGGATCCTGTGATGTGGTCTCAAACATGTAACTCTAAATGTGTCTTCTCTTCTTCCCTAAATATACCTGTAGCCATGTTACATGGTGACTATGTTCTTAGATAAGTGATTTACAAGGCTTTTGGGGAAATAGCATTTGCTTGTCCATGAGATAATGCTAATCCATTCTTCTACAGTATGCTACTGTGAGGCAGCTATTCAACTAATAGTTGCATTTTGGTCTGACTCTCTCTCTTGTGATTATTTCTCCAGATTTTCAGCATAATCAGAATAGTCATAACTTGGTGGTAGAGTTTCCCCATCAACATACTAACTTGGGATTTGGGGCATTTATAGTACGAGGAGACTCATGTGGCTTCTTAATAAAATAGCAAACTCGTTAGACATAACTGCGTACTTTTACTCATTTAATCATCACATTATTAATTTTCAATTACTTGTATAATTTAGCTAACATAGAATTTGAAGGGTTTTACCATGACACTGAATGTTTTGTTGATCTACTTTATAGAATACATTATACTAATGAAAATGATGAGTAGAAAGTACCAAATTCATTCTTTGACTCTCATAAGTATATGAGAGAAAGTCAAATATAATCAGGGCCCTGCCACCTCAGAAAATATTTTAGAGATTCAAAAGTCTGGAGAATACTGAGGTATTCCTCCATGATGCAAAACAGCTAATTTTGATGTGTAGTCCCTACTGAGTAAGAGGCACAATGCTCACAAGGCCTCTTTAGATTTACAAGTAGTATATACATTATCTGGAGTGGCCCATTTACTGAGGAACTCAATGACTCTAGGTTTTAATAAACCTAGAGCTAGAAAAGTTAATATACTTTGAGCTGCTATGCTAGACTCTGTGCCACTTGGCCTCATTATTTAGTATATCCATTCCTGCTGAGTTGTGTCTGAAATAGTTTGGGAGGTGTGCTGGTGTGAAAGGAAGTATGCCCGCTAAGAAAAGCCATGTTTTAATATAAGTCCCATTTCATAAAGTTAGAATAATCTCTAGTCAATACTGTATGTTTGAAACTGTAATGAGATCATCTCCCTGGGTGATGTGATTTAGTCAAGAGTGGTTGTTAAATTGGATTAAGTGACGACATGTCTCCACCCATTTGAGTGGGTCTTGATTAGTTTCTGAGGTCCTATAAAAGAGGAAACATTTTGGAGAGAGAGATAGAGAGAGAGCAGAGAATGCTGCAGCACCACAAAGCGGAGAGTCCACCAGCCAGTGACCTTTGGAGATGAAGAAGGAAAATGCCTCCTGGGGAGCTTCATGAAGCCGGAAGCCAGGAGAGAAAGCTAGCAGATGACGCCGTATTCACCACGTGCCCTTCCAGCCGAGAGAGAAGCCCTGACTGCGTTTGCTATGTGCCTTCTCACTAGAGAGAGACTCGAACCAAGGTATCTTTCCCTTGATGCCTTTGATTGGACATTTCTTGTTGTAATTGGGACATTTTCTTGGCCTTAGAACTGTAACTAGCAACTTATTAAATTCCCCTTTTAAAAAGCCATTCCGTTTCTGGTATATTGCATTCCGGCAGCTAGCAAACTAGAACAGGAGGCTATATGGGACTATGGCAAAACAAAACAAACAAACAAACAAAAAATAAGAAGAATCACAGCACACAGTACAAGAATTTGAGACAAAGCTAATATTTTTCCACAAGCAACTACTCTTCTTCTAAGAAACAGCTCTTTTATCTTACTTCTGGTCTTCATCAAAGACCAAAGCTGATCATGGAACCAAGAAACTTACCTGAGCAGTATACTTTGAAATGCGTGTTAGCTGATACAAGCTGCAGAGTTGGGCAGGTGCACAGCACACCATTTTAAACTGAAATTGGTGCATATAAGGTGGGGTTTAGCAAATCCTGAATCCCAAATGAGTTACATATAGATGTAACATCTTCCAATGACATCTACTCTTTCCCAAATGCCAAATCTCTTGAAGCCAGAATTTATGGCTCCATGGAGATTTTCCTATTATCAATTAACTGAGGATGAATAAAAATTGATCCTGGTCTATAAATGGCTCCTCAACATAATATGCTGATACTTTGCAAATATAGAATATTCTCAAATACATTTAGTAACTGTTGTAGCCATGAGGGATAATGAATAAAGAATTTCCCTAAGCATGAAGAACCACGGGCACTATATTTGTGGTTTACATATCAGGAATGATAAATAGTCCAGAAGTACAAGTCTATACGAATATATCACTTATTTGGATGCTAATAAATTTAATAATAAAAAAAAAGACTGGAGGATTGCTGGTAGTAAGGGTAGAAAAGAAATGTACTGGGTACTTCTAAGCATTCATAGGCAAAATAAGAACATCGCTGCGTCATATGAATGCTTAAGGAAGGACATGTACTACAGAAAAGGCTCTCCATATCAAGTGGATAAGATGGCCCACTCTGTGTCAGTTGAACTCTATCTCAGGTGATTCCAGGCTTTATTATTGATATTATGGATATAAAAGTTTCAATAACATGGAATTTCCTTTATCAATGCTGATCTGGGAACAAAAGAGTCAACCTAGAAGTGACTCCTCTTTCTTTAAAGACTGAGAAAACAGGCAGAATTTGGCTTTTAGTTCTGGTGAATTTGTTTTCTAATATGTAGAGTTATTAGTTTAAGAGATGAAAACTTTCCCAAGGGGGTGTAATAACAATCCAGTTGAAGCTGAAATTGCCACCAAGTAGTATTGGTCCAATGGATAAAAGAAAGAGATTCTTCTACTGTACCTGCTACCTATAGCAGTTATTAGTGATATCATACTGCCCATTAATAATAGTGAGGATTATGTCTGGAACAGATTTGGTGCCCTGGAGTATAACTAATACAGCCATAATAAGGTGGGAACATTAGGATATATATACTCTGCTGACTGAGAGCAAAGAGAACATGGAATAAATAGTAGAAGAGAAATGTACACCATCTACAATTACAGGAACAAGAGCTATAGAAAATTTTCATCCTACCAGGTATGGATAAACAGTCTCAAGTGAGGTGGATCAAGTATGGTCGGTCCTCTTGTTTAGAAGATCTTCAAAGTAAATAGTCAAGTCACTGGCCACTGAACAACCAAAATATGATGTTTAAACAGGCATAGGATAGCATCAGTTCAAAGAGTGAGGAGGGAAATGAGAGGCACGAAGCAGTCATTAATCCATAGTAATTCCAAAATCAAGCCTGACATATGTTAGTAATTGCTGAATTAGCACTCAGTCTTTTCCCCTTTGCACAATTCTTTGCAGTTCTTAGTTCTGCACATTAACTAGACACATAACTGTATTTTGTAAGTCTGACTATATCCCACAAGTGAAAGCATTTGCAGGCCATATCTCTATGAAATATGTCAAAATTGTAGTCATTTTAAAATTTTATCACAACCACAAATTCTAAATTGATCTCAGTAATCAATAGCCAAACTAGTGCTTTTATTAATTCAGGTGATTCAAGAGATGGATAATAAAGAAAAGAAGGATATTTTTAAAAGAAATTCATGGGACTTAAAAGCCTTTACTTCTTCCTTTCTTTTCATGTTTTAGTACACTGATAGGTCCTAAAAAGGATTTTTAATTAAGTTTTATTTTCCTTTTTTATTTTTTCTGAAAGGAGAGGCCAACAAAAAAGTGAAGTTGCCAGTAGTGTACAGTTAGTAATGAATTTCTAATAGTTGACTAACATGGGTTTTTGAGTGATAAATGTGTGTATGAGGAATGAGACCAATGCCTGGAGAAGCTGAAGGAGGAGATACTGAAATAGCATTTGCAGGCTAGGCAAGAGGAAAAAGTGTAGCATGATAATAGTCTGGTACTGTCATGCAAAGCAAATCAGGTTTTCCTTTAGCCAATTGGGAAGATGTAGATATTTAACATTTAATATCTGTTGTCAACACATTTCATAACATCCATGGCACATACATTGAATCAGTGAGGAATGGGACAGGATCCTTAAAATATGGTTACAAGTTGTGATACAAAACTTGCTAGATATTTTACATTATTAAATTGAACAAGCTTTCTTTCAGGTAAACTAAGAATAATTAACTCATATAAGGAATGTGATATAGTTTAAATGAAATAGATTAAAATGAGTTATTAAAATACACCTGAGGTATTATATTAATTTAACGTGTTTATTTCTGCTAAAATTATTCAAGAAGCATTAGAATTATTAAATTCAGTTTCAATTTTAATGAAAAAAATGTTGTATTAGTTTCCTAAGGCTCCCATGATAAATTGCCACAAATTAGATGGCCTCAAATGGCAGAAATGTATTTATTCTCTCTCAGTTCTGGAGTGTAATGTTCTGAATCTTCTAGGGTAGCTCTTCCTTGTTTCTTCAGCTTCTGGTAGTCCTGGCATTCCTTAGTTTGTGCAGGAATAACATCAATCTGCTTACATGTTCACATGGTCATATTCCTTCTGTGTCTGAGTCACTTCTATTCTTGGAAGGATATCAATCATATTGAATTAAGGCTCAATTTCATTCAATATGACCTCATCTTAACTTGATTAGATCAGCAGTGATCCTATGTCCTTATAAGGCCACATTCACAGCTACTGGGGCATGGACTACATCACATCTTTGTAGGAGACACAATTCAATCCCCAACAAATAACAATTGTTTATTTACTTAAAACATAGCTAAGTCACAAATACTTCTATTTTAAATAACATATACTAAATTGGCAAACCTTGTCTCACACCACTTACCATACCCTAATTAAATATTAAAGATTTGGCAGTTATCTTTATGTAAAATACCTTGGTCATCCAATTATTTGAATATAAAACTTTCTTTCACATTGTGATTTCACTATATCAGGGACTTCAAAAATGTTTTATTTATATACTTCTACTCTCAAAGTAAATATTTGACCATTGGCTCTTAATACTTTTTTTTGTTTCTGGGTGCCTGGTCCAGGAATCAAATCTGGGTCTCCTGCATGAAAGGTAGGCATTCTAACCACTGAAATACCTGTGCACCCTGGCTCTTAATATTTTATACTTAGTCTTTGTATTAAAGTTATATGAAAGTATTTTACCACTTTTCCATTATAATGAAAAGATTAAATTGAAATTAGAAATATTGACCATATAAAAATACGAAACACACATAAATGTGTGTATCTATCTATAAATGTAAATTTAAAATATATCCTTCTTCCACACAATAACATTGAATTATCCTGAAAGCCCCCTGGGTGCATGCCTCCAATTTTAAACCATGGTTGCATTAGTTTGTTGAGTTGCTGGAATGCAATATACAAGAAATGGAGCAGCCATTAAAAAGAGAATTTAATAAGTTGCAAGTTTACAGTGTAAGCCTATAAAAATGTCCAAACTAAGGCATCCAGTGATGAATATCTCAATTCAAGAAAGGCCAAAGGGTCTGGGACAGCTCTGTCGGCTAGGAAGGTATGTTGCTGGCATCTGCTGAGTCTTTGGCTTGTGGTTTCAAACAGCTTCCCTGGGGGCATTTTCTTTTTGCATCTCCAAAGTTCTCTGTGTGTTTAGGCTCAGTCATTTCTGTTCTCCAAGTGTCTGCATCTGAAGTTTCTTCTAAATGCATCCCCTTTTAAAGGACTCCAGTAAACTAATCAAGATTCAACTGGAATGTGTGGAACCACACCTCCACCTAATCAAAAGGCCACAACTGCAACTGAGCATGTCAAAGGTAAGCTAATCAAAAAGGAGTTCCACCCTACAGTATTGAATCAGGATTAAAGGACATGGCTACTCTGGGGTACACAAAATTTCAAACAAGCACTATGGTCTAGAAACTATTTTAAGAGCTTCAAAGTAATTTCCCTGTTCTTCTGTATAGCCTGCTATGGGTCTAACAGAAAACTAATTTTTTTCATGGAATGTAAATGTTAGAAAAGTTGCCATCTTCAAGAAATACATAAATTTTTCAGTGAATTTCATATGAATCACTAGAATCGAAAGCACGAATATTGAAAGCATTCTTAATAGCATACATTGGGAAGAGAAAAGTATTTTTTGCAATGTTTACTCCTCTGGGATAAATCTTGAGAAATAAAATTGTTTTCTTGGGAGAGTTTCCTCCCTTTAGCAAGATAATAAGTCCCCCAAGTTTTTACAAAGTCTCTTTGTCATTTTTTTTCCCCCAGATTACCCTGGTACCTCCCAAGATGCTAGGATTGCTATGGAGAAGATTTCCAGTACTGAAACATATTTTACAACATACCATGAACAAGTCATTTCAAGGAAAATACTAAATCAAAAAGAAAATATTATTATAAGGGTTCTGATATAGGAAACATTGTAAAGGCAATAATTGTTCTTATTTAAGTCACACTTACAAAATTTAAGGAACTAGCAGTGTTTTTTTCAAGTTATCCAGATAACAAATTATTTAAGACAGACCCCAAAGAAATCAACACAGTTTTTTTGTCAATATAAAAGTACCTATTTGTTGCATTCCTACAAATATCGTAGTTAACATGTGGATATTTTAACTGTGTAATTCTTTGAATACAGCAATGTAGGACTTTCTTTACAAAATGTCATTGAGTAGCGGGAGATTATTCTTAGAATGTGCACATACTTTTTATAAATAAGGGTGCTATTTAAAACAAATATATCACTAGCGTGACTTTTTGAAAGACTGCCAGCTGAAAGCTACAGTTCATATGAAAATGGTTTGCTTTTGAGGACCTAGAGCGAGTAGTTTTGAAAGAGCAGAAAGCAGTTTACTGATAATTGATAATAACATGAGAAAAACATCTAGCAAAGTCTACTCCTGTCATTGCTGAAACATGGCTGCCATGGTTGCAGATATTGGGTGCAAATTAAGTCAAAACTGGGTTTCACAGTCGGGGAGAAGCTTATATAACAGATAATATATACTTTAAATGCAAATTCTCTACTTCTAGGAGTCAAGTATGTCAGCAAGTAATAAGAATTATCAGAAAAATAATGTATTTTTCTATCAAGGCGAAACTCATGCATACTCTTTAAAACCACACAATAAATAAGGTAATTTAACTAATTGATATTTGTTTTTAGCCATTTGTTTTTAGCCAAAGAATAACTGAATTAACATCTTTAGGCAAGTATGCTTCCTATTTTTGAACTGATATTGCAGACTTATTTTGATGGTCTACCCTGCTTTGTCTTATAGCACCACGTGCTTTAATTGACTATGACATTCCTCATTCTGTATTGTTGCCTCATCATGCTTGTTTCCCTGAACAAAATGTAAACTCTTTGAAGACCAGGGTCATGTTTTGTCAGGTGACTGCTGTGTTTCTGGTGCTGGCTCGTGATGATCTGTAGTAGATAATCTCATGCAAAGTAATAAAGGTAGGAGTGAATGAATGAATAACACTTTTGACAACTCTCAATTTCAGATCCTTTTTTATTTAAAATATTTTTCCAAATACAGATCTCTAAAATAAGAGCCAGATTTTCAGAGATATTACCAACACAACTTGCAAGGAGCATGGTAAAAACACACTGTCTGAGTTTCAATATCAAATAAATGAAGAAGGATGACAAATATGTGCCAAGCAAGTGCACTTTAGTGTGAAGCAGAAATATTTTTTAAAATGACAAGTAATATTGGCTCAAATGTCACCATGCTTAGGGTGAAAGAGGAATGGATTTGGTAAGGAATAAGGCACCTGGGATGTCATTAAAAATACATCATATTGCACTTTCACGAATCTAGGATGATTCAGTTTCTCTATTTGAAAAAGTGATTGCTTTGTTAAAAATAGATATTCTGTATAAGATAGATATGAATGTTTTTTTAATATAAATTAAAAAAGAGAATGTATCATTCAAATAGTCAGCCCAGTAAAGCTTTCACGCTAATAAGACATTTCCAGAGGCATAGCTGGCAGCATAATCTCCTGACAGGTTCTTTCTGGGATGGACTATCCTCAGAAGTTTGATATCTTAGTTCTCTGATTGCCATGTGAGACAGAAAACAGAGGTGACAAACGCTAGCTGCAAGTTACATTAATGCCTGTGTTTGTAGGGTGCAATTGGAGGAGTAGGGTTGGTGATTAAGAGTGCTTGCTTAGGTCATATGAATATTTGGTTACATATTCTTACCAATAGAAAATTTTTACATAAGGCATATTATTAAAGGCATAATTTAGTGAAAATCAATAACAAAAATTGTTTTATTTGATTTCTATTCTGCTATACCCATGGAGTTTAAATATTGACAAATGAGAAGGGTTTTTTTTTTTAGGTTAACTAAGTAACCAGAAAAGTTTAACTAAAATGTAAAGATTATCTGGAAACTCCCCTAAATAGTAACATACAAAAGAAGAAATTCTGTTTCATTCTGGAGGATTCTGAACATGATGCTTTGAACATAGTATAAGAACCTTAACTATTATTGTAAGTAGTAGAAGTACCAGTTATAGTAGTTATAGTAATAATGTAAATTGATTGTCTTGTGGCAGATATATGTATACGTATATATACACAAATAAATGGAAATTTTAAGTACATCTCAGAAACACTTATGGTTTATACATAAAATATATAATGTGAATTTATACAACAATAAATATTTATTGGATAACAAAATAAAAATTAATTTCACCCATTGGGACGTTATGCTGGATATTTTGGGGAGGTCAGGACAAAATAATAATATAAAGATACATTATAATACGTTTCTAAGTTTTTCACCTTACTTAAAATATCTAGACTTGTCAAAATCCATTTGGAGTGTGAAATAATGATAATTAGATATATATAATAGAACAGATATGCTTAATAATGTGAAATTCCAATAACATATTTTAATTGAAAAGCAATTTTACTTGAATGTTTTAAAACTCCACATTGCTAACTTGGAATAATATGTGGAATATTATTGCAGCTAATGTGTTAATACCTTTCATAAAAATAACAATTTAAGATAAATATTAAACATGAAATGGGCAAAAAAATGAAAACTCTGATAAATTAATCAAGCAGTTAATTGCACTAGTATTTAAAAAGGAAAATGTTTTTAAAACATAATCTGTCTTAAAGTCGTTAATTTAAACAAATTAAGTAGCTTGTCAACATGAAATTCTTTATCACATTCATAAGCTTAGTCATTAATCATAACCCTAGTCATTAACCATAACAATGGTAAACTCAAAACACAGATAAAGTTTGATGGCATATATTGTTGCATCATTTATGATGATTTAAAACCCTTATCCAATTTCCTGAATAGACTAATGCCTAAATGCATAACATGGTATACGCATACACACAGAGAAATACACATTAAAGATTTGGGAAATTTTGATGATGTGAAAAATTACTTATGATGTAATTCAAAGACAGCAAAATGAAGAAGCAAAATCTCTCATATGAAAAAATTCCAGATGCAATGAAATGAATACCTCACGACATGCTCTAGTAAATGTTACATGAGTATTTTGGGTGATGTTTTCACAGATGACATTTCCTTCTTTATACTTCTCTATGTTTATCATATTTTTATAATATTCATAAATTATTTCCAAAGTAAAAATTCAATATTTATCAAAATAAAATTCTGAAATTAAGATTGTCAGGCTATAAACTAATGCAAACTTCAAAATTAGACATTATTTGTCATTGCAAATATTTTTCTCAAATTTGTTGCTAAATATAATGCATAGGGCATTTATACTAAAAAAACATAGATCATGTCTTTTGGATAGCACGTAAAATAAATATAAATTTCCAATGTTTAGGATGAATGATTTGGACAAAATATCTGTTTTTTAATCTATAAACATTTCCTTGTGTGACTTTACATCAAAAGCAAAACAAATGGCACTAATGTACTGTGATAGCTAAGTTTAGTTTCAGGAGTAATGTGAAGAAGAAAATTTTATAGAATAGAATTTGATCTGTTTAAGCAATACATCACATTGTAACACTGTGGAGAAATACTTTATGATAATTTTTCAGATTTCTGAAAAATCACTCTTAGCTATTACACATATATATCTTAACATATATACACAAGTTTTGTACATACATTATAATAAAAATATAATATTTAAAATAACCCTCCATTTAAGAAACACTTTTAGTGAATGAAATTGCAGTTGCCTCTACATATTGTTGGAAATGAAAATATTTACCTATGTGTTTCTTGTTTGAAGCAATAGGGAAAATGATACATATGAGAACTGAAACCACAGACATTTATTCAGCTAGCTTATTGTACGTTTGAAACTATTGTGTAATCCAGAACATCCATGTTCTTTAATATTGATTCAGTATTGTTAGGTGGAGTATTTTTGATTAAGTTGTGGCCATAGAGATGTGACCCACCCAACTGTGTGTGGGACCTTTTGATTAGGTAGTTCCCACAGAGGTGTCTCTCCACCATTCAAGGTGGGTCATTTACTTGAGTACTCTAAGATGGAACCATTTTTTAAAAAGTTTCAGAGCTGACTCAGACAGAGATATTTGGAGATGCAGAAAGAAAATTTTCCTGGGGAAGCTGTTGGCAAAAGACTAGCAGGTCCCAGTCACGTGCCTTCCTAGCTAACAGAGGTGCTCCAGATTTATTGTCCTTTATTTAGTCAATGTATCTTACTCTGGATGTGTTGCTTCGAACATTTTTATGGCCTTAGAACTTAAACTTGCAACTTAATAAATTTACTTTATAAAAGCCAACCTGTTTCTGGTATAAATTTCTGGTAGCATTAACAAACTAAAGCCCTTACTGACTAGATGTTCATGGCCTTTCCATTTGGCCATCTTCATTAACATAGCTTTACTATTCCAGGAAACTCTTATATAGGAAGATTAATGTATTTAATTTTTATTGTTCCATAAAAATTGCCACAAACTTGATGATTTAACACAAATTACACAACTCAAAATTGATGATAAATTATTGGTTTATTATTTCAGATTTCTGTAGATCAGAAACCAGGGCTTACTCACCTAGATTCTCTGCTTAGAGTATCACAAGGCTAAAATCAACGCATGGGTTGAGTCAGACAAACTAAACCAATCAATAAGTGAAATTTTATAAAGACACCATTTACTTCATCAGTGCTGGCTGATCAGTAAGCACTTCAGAGCATATAGAAAGGACAAGCCAAGTGCAAAGTGGGAAGAAACACTGAAAACCTACATATCCCCCAAATTGGATAACCATTTTAATATTAATCAAGTCACTGGTTCTAACTACTGAGTATACTAATTTGGAATAAAAGAAAAAACTGCTTACACAGATTGGGGACATAAAAGTAAATGTGAGTTTACTTACAAAATAAAGCACTTTTTCTACATATGAATCATAATGTATAAATTTAATTCTGCTTTAGTTCCAAAAGGAACATATGAAAGGAAGAGAATTATTTTGTCCATCTGTAATCACACTGGATCCTAACTAAGTGTCCTTATCTAACTCCCTCTTCTTTATATTCACTGTATAAATGTGGTGGGTATAATGTCTGTCCTCTGAACTCCAAAGAGTAAAGGAAAATCCCAGATGGCTACTCTTCAAAAAGCAAATTGTGGATGCATCATCCTTGCCATCGGCAACTCCCTCACATTTGTGTGTGTGTGTGTGTGTATGTGTGTGTGTGTCATCTTTACACTTCAAAATAGTCCTCGACCACTTATTAATTAGTCAAGTTGAAATGCACAAAATTGTCATTCCAAGCACTGTAGGGAATGGAAAGGGTGGTTTTCTAGTTTGCCAGACTCCTGAAAGTGGGTACCATAAAATGGGTTGGCTTTTAATAACAGAAATTTATTAGCTTACATGCTTACAGTTCTGATGTCATGAAAATATCCTTATCAAGGCATCATCAAGACAATACCTTCTTCCTGAAGAAAAGGTTGCTGGAAAATCTGGACTCCTCTTTCACAAAGACAGTGCACACGGTGTCATCTGTTGATCTTTCCCTTCTCTTCCCGATTTCATTGCTTCCATGGCTTTTTCTCTCATTGTCTCAATTTCATTCTCTTAGAAAGGACTCCTGTAAGAGGATTAAGACCCACCCTGAGCCATTCCTTAACTGAAGTAACTTAATCATAAGGTCCCACTTATAATAGATTTATACCTACAGATGGTTTTTTTAAGCATGATTTTCTGGGTCCATATAGCTTCACTGCCATAGTGGTGATATCAGTGAGTTAGTTAGTTGACTAAACAGCAGGAATAGTCTGTAACAAAGCAAAAAACTGCTCTTACAACCTTGGTTATTTCAGAAATGCAAGCACATGGGACATTACAGTTAATATATCTTCCCTTCAAAGAACAGAGGAAACTGAAGGAAAATTACCTTAGTTATTTATCTCCTGCTGAGACATATCCTTGAAACATCTTTCAAAGAATTTGTATAAACCAATTCATATTGTAATATCCTTCCAAAAATCCTGCAATACTTGGAAACAAAAGAAAAAGACTTTCAACAAATAAAAATCTCTGTCTATATCACTATATTTCTCAATCCTTTTATTCTGGCCCTCAATTTTCTATAAGTTATATACTTTGTTTTTCAATTTCAATTGGCTTTATAATATGATTCCACAAAGCACCTTTGAGAGTAAGGGAGACTTTTGTAAATTTGATGTCCTCACACTCTGTAGGCATTTTCCATTCTCCTTCCAACTTGCTAGAACACAAGTTTCTAAACGTCTCAATCAGTTAAAAAAAAAAAAACACAACTTTTTTCATGTAACAAATTAAGATATTTAATTATCATACTAGTTCAGATTTATTTATTATTTAAAATCCAATATGGTTATTTTTTAAAAGGGTCAGAGTTTATTTTTTTATCTTTCGGAGACTCCAAAAGGAAAGCCAAGGTCATGAATCCAGATTGTATTCCTGTGATTGTACACTACTGCAAATATCAGAATGACTGATATTTGCATATTTTCTAGGGTATGGAGAAGCAAAGATAAGGAATTCTGAACCTTTGACTGCAAAAGAGCTCAAAACCTAATGGCTGACAGACAGGGGGTGGAACTCATACTTATGGGTATTTTGTCATAAAACAAAGACTTGCTGAAGTCTGGAGAGGGTTTTCTGCACCAATTTAGCCCTCTAATTCAAGACTATTTAGATTATGGCAAAATCCTAGAGAAAGAGAAAGGGCATGTGAGAGCTTTTCATGTAGAAAGGGACAATGAGTGACAAATCTCAAAAAGGAGAGTGCCTGGGGAGTCAGAAACTGCAGTGTATGAAGTTTACTCTTTCTGACTTTATAAGTATAATTTTAGGGAGGATGTGAAATGAAACTGGAGAGCAATGGAATAAATCATGGGGGAATTCTATGTTACATTATGAAGTCTGCATTATATTATTTCAAAGGTGATATATAGCTTCTCAGAAGGTTTTTAAGAAGAGGAATGATATAATCTATTTACAATTTCTATTTCACAGATACAGAAAAGCAATACAGAATGGAGAGCAATTGAATGGAGTGTGAATAGTGATTTCTTAGAGTTCTATTGTAATTATTTCACCTTGTGATTTCGCTGGAGAGTAGTGCTGTGCGGATGGACATTTTTGTTAATGTGTTATGATTAACTGCTGGACTCTGGAAACAGATTGTCAGTCTTCAAATCCAAGCTCTGGCACATGCTAGCTGCCTGTACTTGAAGTTGGCCTCTTTATGTCTGAATTTCATCATCTGTAGCATTGGTTTAGCAGTGGAATTTATCTCACAGGCTTGTTTTGTGAATTAAGTAAATTAATGTACATAGAGTCTTAAGGACAATGCTTGAAATAGAACAAGTTCTAAAGAATATTAGCTGTTTCAACAAAAAATAGTTATTACTATTATTAGTGTAGCAGTTGTTGTTGTGAGAAGGTAAAACAATACTGTTTACAGACTGACCATATTAGAATAATAGGGTACATTTTTAGGAAGAAATCTGGGTCTCTGATAATAGTTATTCCAGGAGAGAGAAAGAAGTGGATTTAAAAGTTAATAAAGATGTTATATTAGTATGGGATGATTACCGTGCAAAGTGAAGATTACCTCTCAGGTATCCAGTTTGAGTGATTGATTAGGTGATGAGCCCATCTCACATAGTTAATATAAGAGGGATAGTTATATATAAAGGGGATTAAATTGAATATCTTTGCAAAAATATTAGGATTTTAAGAGCCTATGGGATTTGCAGATGGCACTTAGTGAACAATTGGAATCATGATACAAATTAAAACATTTCCCCATTAATCGTTAATATGCTTTCTTAAAGTTCTATTGTCGTTAGTTCACTTTGTGATTATGCTGGTGATAAGAGCTTAATGAAAGGACAGTTTTATTAATGTGTTATTTCAGATTTGGGCTACTCAATAAAATAAAATACACTGATCTTGTTTAAACAACTTTGTAGGTAGTGTTGTGGGGAAAAGGGTAACACCGTTAGGGAAAAAAAAGTGTGTCCTAGGGTAGGATTATGATGGTACATGTTTTACTTACACAGATAATATATTAAGAACTTAGAATTAGTATCCATTATTACTGTATTAGTTTTTATTGCAATATTAGTGAATAAAAACCATACTACTATTTTAAAATTTTTAAATAAAATAAGTTGTTTCTTGCATATATCTATACATCAGATATGGTTCTGGTTTGCCTAGGCTTGACTCTAGTTTAACACTAGGTTCAGGATAGTTCCATCAGTCTTCTCATTGTGGGGCCAGTGGCTGCATTCTTCTTATGGTGATTACAGAAGAATAAGAGGGTAAAATTCACAAGCACATTTAAAATCTCTTCTCTCACCACATATATTTCACCATGCTCAGCCAAATATTAAAGTGGCTGGACAGTACACTCCTTCCGTTCTAATGGAAAGCATTGAATATTCACATGGAAGACAGTGTGGATGCATAATTCTATTAAAGAAATAAAGAGCTGGCGATGATACTATAATAGCATGTTTACCCTTAGATTAGTTTAGATTATTACTATTTTTTGTAGATTATTTTCGAACAAGCAAATAAATAGAAAGTCAGGTTTCTTTCAAAAAATATCCCGAGGAAGATATGATGATTTATTTATGATAATTTATCTTTGGTTGGGACTGAAGGAGGAAATTTGACATAGATGAGCACTTGGTATCATTCTTATAGCTTTACTGTACACATATTTATAGGCAGGGTTTACTATTAAATAATTTGTGAACTAAGTCTGAAAACCCTATTTGTGAAAGCCACTGAATATTTGTATTACATCTGTCTCCACTATTAATTATTCTAACTAACTCATGAGCTACTTGAGACTAGGTTGAAATTAAACCTAAAAGAACGGATGGCATTTCCTGGCAGATTGTAGGTATTGAAAAGAGGCAATTCAGGAACTTCAAAATGTATGGGATAGATGGAAAAAAGAGGTGCTCACAAAGAAGGTTGCAAAGGAAAGACCAGAAAAAATAGAAGGAGTATCAGAAAAATGGAAGAGTTCCGCTCACTCTTGCCAGTGAGACCAGGAGAAGCATGACTGATCCTGTCCAGGCTGGAGAAGCCTATTTCAGCTGCAGAAGCCCATGTCTCTAAACTATCAAGGTTATCAAGGGATGTTTTAGATCTTTGGAAGTGTCATCTTGAAATATTTGATATCTTAAATCTTTGGCATTAAGGATGATGACTGTCACATCCCACATAAGAGACTTAATCTTATCTCACATCTGCTGACGGGATGTTGACTCCTAGAGTGAGCTTGGGCTTCAGCTACTGAAGATGCAGATGTTGTCAGCCTCATCCCTAAGTGACACATGGAAGACACCCACTTCCAGTTGGATTTTATGAACCCCATGAAAATCATGCAACATTTCTTCTGTGAGATGAGTATTCTTACTCAAGTAGCAGAGTGCTGTGTTCTAACCCAGGAGCCCAGGAAATGATTCACATGTGGGAGACACAGGTATGCACAGAGATGGGAAGGGCCAAAGGGCATTCCCCCTCTGGGAGGAAGATGTCTGGCTGAGGTCCAGTGTGGACATGAATTCTATATTCACTGAACTCAGATTCCCTTCATCCATAGCAGGAGAGTTCCGTCAAGAGAAGGATCAGAGAGCATCAGGTGTGGCATAAGCATGAAGGGACTGACGCATGTTCTCTCCCAAGGTGTTATATGAAGCTCTGTGAATACACATCTGCACACTAACAACTAGAAGTCCATGCTTTTGCAGGCTGTTCCTCACACCCACATTCCCAACTCCCTCATGGACTCCTACCTCTGCTTCCTGATCTCTTTTTCTTTCTCCTTGTTATAGTTCCCCAGTAGCTTGTTTAATGTGTGCTCTGCTCTTTCCAATTATTCGCAGGACCAGCTTTTCAAGTTTCATAAAATGATGTTGCAAATGTATTAGAAATGTCTTGAAGTAGTTCAGTAACATGTTTTCCATTAATTTAATGTAGTATCTCCACTTTTTTTGTTAGTACTTGTGATTCACATAATTGTTCTCCAGATATTTGATATTTTTCAAGTCCCAGATTTATCAGTTTTTTTGTTGATAATGAAGAATGTATCTTATGTATAGTACATTTTATCTGACACATAATAAAAATACAAGATAATTGTATATTGACTTATTCCAGCAATCATGCTAAGTCTTCTCATTAATTTCAAAGATTTTGTCAATAGAGTCTCTTGGTTTCTTTGGTGGGGCTGGCAATCATTTCACCCTTGAGAAATGGATAACTTTTTTCCTTTCCAATTCGAATACAATAATTTCTTGTATATAAGCAGTACTGTTCTGCCTGGAACCTAAAGATTAGTTCTGTAGAACCATGAGGATCCTTATGAATTTCATGTATAAAATGTCATAAAATTAATGAGTAAAATGCATATATTTCTACACTTTACAACCAAAATCATGTTGTTGTATATTTCATATTGAACTGAAGTTAAGGGATGTGAAGAGAAATCAAAGACATTCTCTAAAGCAAGAAACAAATTGTAGTTTTCCTTCCTTACCCTAGATTTTGATAACACAAAAAAGACAAAATAAATACTAGTTTGTTATTTAGAAAAATACGCAAATGAAAACTGAAGATTTCATAAAAAAAAGACTATAGATATATAAATATAAGCTATCCAAAATGTATTTTAAATTTCTAAGATTATCGACTATAGTTATTTTTACATTACATTCATTTTAAGTTATTTTGTTAATGGCTTACTTAGGATTTAAAATTAACATCAAAATTTAATCTAGCTCACATTACAATGAATTCACATTAAATGAATTCATAGTCAATATTATAAAAAAAAAACAGTGGAATAGAAGAAAGAGCTCAGAAAGTGAGTATTGAAATGCCAATTAAAGATGAGAATAAGAATAAGATGAAAACTGACAAATATCTTTTAATGAGATAAGAGTTCAATAACGGACTAAGTAATGGAGGTAATAAAAATTACTTGTTGTTTAACATTTCCAATTTTGAATAAATAATGAAATTCACAATGCTTTGCCAAACTGAGATATTTAAAAATTGATTGCAGAAATTAATTTTCTGAGCAGCCTCAGAATGTGAAGTACATTTGAAAACATGATTGTTTTTATTTTTTGAGAAAAAATTAAAACAGAGATCCACAGCTTTTATAAAATACATAGTGAATTCAAACTCCATAAAGCAATGCCATAAGTGCTAATTATAATCACTGTCCTCGCATTCCTACATATAAAAATAAACCTAAGCAACACATTTGTAATGTAGAACTTCCTATACTTCACTCCAAATATAATTGTTTTCCAGACAATGCTTCTGTATTGTTGTCTTCTGTAACTTTAGAAACATCTGACAGGGTTGAAAACATATGATGCATAAGACTACTCTATAAACAATGTATTCCTGTTTTCTTCTTTGCTTAGTTTTATTTATAATATAATCACATTTATATAAAACCTGTAACTTTTTTTAGAGTTGACTTTCTAATTTATTTCTTCTCATGTGTTTTTGTCTTCAGGGTTACATTTTTATAGATAAAGTTTATTTACCAGGAAATGGTAGAGAGTATTCTACAATTGATTTTTAAATCGTTCGCATTTTTCCCTCCAGCGTATATGCAGTGTTATACACATACAAACATACATGGTCTCTAACTTCTTATAATCATCATATCAGCTTTCATCAAAATCAAGAAAAATAAGGTTGATTTGCCATTTGCAATTTTGAAATAATTATAAATCTTGATAAGAAAAAATATTGAATTTGAAGTTTTAGAAGATGTGCATAAAGTGGTTGAAATAAAGAGATCTATTGTGAGAAATTAATGTATATTTTTTAGTATCTCTAAATATTTAGTGGTCACCTTTAACTTCAATCTCCAAATAGAATCTCAAAAGTATCATTACAACTGTATGTTTTTCCCTTATTATCTTTAAGGAAACAAAATTCATATGAGAAAATGCTTTAAAAACTCTGATATAATATAAAAACAATGCCTATGTTATTTTTTCACTACAAAAATAGCTCAGTATATGTACTTCTATTAAAGGTATAAATCTAAATATTTTCTCAAATCTTCAAAGATTATCATATAGCTGAACTAATATATGTTTACAAGTTAGCTTTAACTTCCTGTTTTGAAAAAAGAATATCTGTTGAATTTTTCTTCTGTATGAGACATTTTTCTAACTTTCCTTCTACTCTGCCTTTATTTCATCAAAGTGTTGTTTACCATTATGACCACGGAGCTTTTGTTTATTATGCTGAATGTGAGTCAGCCTATTTAATGATACTCACTGAAAATTATTTAAGGAATATATTTGCTTCAGTAGCTGTGGCTATATAGCTAATTATCCTGAAACTTAGTGTCATGAAACAACCATTTATTATGCTCACATATTCTATGCGCTGGGAATTCTGACAAGACATAGCAGGTTCAGCTTGTTTTACTTTCCCAGAGGCTAAGGTTTCTGATGGAAGACTTGAAGTGTGGGAAATGGAACCATTTGAAGGCTCACTCACTCACTTGCCCAGTATTTGATGCTAAGACTTCAGTTGTGTCTGTCATTGGAACAACTACACGTGGCCACTCCAAGCGACTAGAGCTGGTTTACTACATGGTGGCTTTGTTTCATGATTAAACATTCTGCAAGACAGGGAGAGAGACAGAGAGGGAGAGAGACAAATATACACACAATCAACATATTAAACAAGTCTAAAATGTTTATTTCCAAGAAAACATTAAAATCTGCTTTAATATGTCATTTATTTATTGTAGGTTTTGGAAAATCTTTTTAGATCCCTTGAATTCCTAGATAATATGATGGAACATGAATTATTTGTGGTTAATTTTATTTGATAGCTTATTGAAATTATTCTTTAATATATATGGATAGTGTACCAGGGGTGATTTCTGATTAATAAATAGATAAGAAAATATAATTCAACATTGTTTCAGAGAAATAATTTAAATCTCACATATTATCAGGAAAAAATTATTTCCATTGATAAAGAAATAGAAAACACTGACATCATTATGGGCAGGACAGATCTTCAGTATCTTTAGCACTCCAGAAGATAATGGCTAACTCTACAGACCTAGAAAACAACTTTTTCACATTTTCACTTGACAGCTGAAATTTCTACGATAACATACAAGCTGCTGTGGAAAAGTGGACATGTGTGCTAGTCCTAGTATGCAACATGAGTATTTTAGAAAAGGGAATGGATGCCATTATTGGAAAGCTATATTATTTTCTTGCACAAGCTAAAATAAATCAAAATAAATTGAACTAAGATGTATAAATGGCTTCTTGTGAAAAAAATCTCTTTTTTTAACAAGTCTAAAAACTAGATTGCATTTGCAGATCTCCAACATTAGAAGTCACTGAAACTGTTAATTTCTTTTGTGATAAATATGAAAAAGAGTTCATCTTTGAAAATGCTTTACATACTTGATAGGTATATTTGGACATTGGGTATATTAGAATTGTGGATCTCCTTTTTGACAAATTATTAATAGTACAGCTAACATTTACTGATGGTTTGGTGTATATAAATTAACTTATTTAATTCTGTCAAAAACTCTATAACCTAGATATGATCATTATCCAAGATAATGAATTGTTAACATTACATGCATATTGGCCTTGGGAAAACAAACAAAATATACCTAAAGAGCACAAAAGAAAACTAGGGAGAGTGTATTAGTCAGTGTTCTCCAAAGACATATTTTTGTAGGCACTGACTCATACAACCATAGGGATTGGAAAGTCTGCAATCCATCGGGCAGGCTACTAGCTGGGAACTCAAATTAAGCTGAAGTTGAATTCCCCAGCAGAAACGAATTGGATTAAAGTAGAAATAGCAAGTCTCCTTTCTAATTTCAGACATCTACAATTCTGGCTTTAAAACCCCAATCTGATTGGATAAAGAGAATCCCTTATTGTTAAGGGCAAGCTCTGGTGATTGGAGATGCAATCAGCTGTAGAGGAAATCAGCTGTCTCTCTTTTTTTTTTTTTTTGCTTGGGCAGGCACCAGGAACCAAACCCGGGTCTCTAGCATGGCAGGCGAGAACTCTGCCTGCTGAGCCACTGTGGCCTACCCCAATCAACTGTCTTTTAAAGAAATCCTTCTACAAAATGCCTTCACAGTAATAATCAGGCTAGTGTCCCCTTGACCAACAATTGGACACCATTACTTAGTTAAGTTGGCATGTGAAATTAATAATCATAGAGAAGGCTTAGTCCACTGACATGGTTCATGGGGACCTAATATAAATTCGTTGTTTCAAGAGAAGAACTGATTATACTTGAATATGATTTTGCTGATATGCTCATGAAGTTTACTATCTAAAAATATAAAATCTTTTGGTGAATTGGGGCCTTCCAGTAGTAGAAATGATAACCAAATCTAAGCCTCTCTAAGATGTCAAATTCCTGAAGATGGTTTCTAAAACATTTTTTAGAAAGACACTAGCCTTTTCCAAATTCATTTAAGACTAAAATTTATAACAATGTAAGCAAGTGGAAAAGGAGACACTGCTTTGCAGTAGGGCAGTGCTACAATCAGGTATATCAGGTAAAAGATCTAAATTTACAATATGAAGACTTGATTTTGAATTTGTCATTTGCTTGCATTGAGTAGTTGGTAAGATGTTTAAGTTCTTCTAAGTTAACATGAAATTGAGGAATATTTAAAATATGAAATAGGTAAAAATAATATTCCCATTAAGGTTAAAATTTTATCTATTATTTTTATTATTTGCATATTAAAACTGTGATTATAAATTTATTCCTTTTATTTTTAATTGACTGAATCATCTGGTAAACAGAAAATAGGTCTATTTTTTACTTAGCATAATAAAATATCTTTCTCTGCTACTGTTACAGGAATGCAGAAGGAAGATGAAAAGTTACTTATTTTCTGAAAATGGATTTATTTCTGAAACCCCATTTGTGCATGATAGCATTTAGTGTTTTGCAAAGAGCTTTACATATTTTAACAAAGAAAATTTCTCTTATTTAAGCCAAAATTGGGATAACTATTGATTAAATTTAGAAATACATTATAGGATTTTAAGTAGATTCATTAAATTGGCTATTTGTAATGGTAAGAAAATTAATCTTAAAATAGAATATTTAGACTATTTTATAAAACCATGCCATGAGTAGATATAATGAAATGAATTCTTTTAAAATTTGAAGAAGTTTATGCTTTTATTAAATTCATAGTTATAGTGTGATAACTCCTGTTTTAATAAATAATTCATAAACTAATTAAGTGTGTAGTGTGAATGCATCTGGCTTTCATGAAAACTTTTCCACTGGATATTAACTGCAACTATCCTCTATAAATAACGATGATAGAAATTTTAAAGACGATGCACTTTAATAATGATGATATATAAAAAATCATTCTTTCTTTTGCCTGATAATTGAGAAACTGATTTTAACAGCTGATATCTAGCAAATAACATTTTAATATAGGATGAATTAAATAATATTATTTAGTTATTTAACCAAATTTAGGAAAAATTAAATGAAATAAAGTCCCATGGCAAGTGTACCATAGTACTGTAGTAATGGGAACATCAATGTAATGTTTCAGTTACCTGATACTGTGTTCATAAAATAGCTTCTGAAAACTGTGCATTTAATTATCATTCATTCTCAACAGCATCAACACATCTCATGACTTTCTGTCCCAGATCATAGAGAATTCAAAAATCAGTTTACAAAAAATAGACTATTAGAATGTATTTTCTATTTTATGTCTTTCAAAATAAAAAAAAGATACTTTATATAGTTATTCTCTTCAAATATTTCATAATTGTCCACCTCACAGAAGACCCTAAAATTTAGTCCATATTGCAATTTACCTCTACCAATCCACCTTAATTTCCACAAATATTGTCATTAAAATTGTTTTCTTTGCATTATTTGCAGCAACATAATGCATCCAGTGTTGGTAAATGTAAAATCAGTCAACTTGGTGACAGTATCACACTGGAGTTTTATGAAGGGGGAAGGTAAAGGAGCTCACATTTCCCATGTCTATTTTTATTGATAGCTTAGCTTCACCCCATAATGAGGCTGGAATGACTCCCAAAATTGAAGTATTCTTGTTACAGCTGTTTTAGGTTGAATAGGGAAAGAAAGGAAAAATGCAAACATGTTTAAAAAATTACTCCTCTCTGTGAAAATCAGATGACTAGGGAAAAGATATTTTCCTTCACTTTTCAGCATTCTATTCTCATAGCAATTGGCCTCAGCTATTAGACTAAGATATGCAGGAGAAGACATGCCTTCTTGTGACTTACCCCTAGTCTATAGTCTTGCTCTCAGACTCATGAGAGTACTCTCTAAATATCAATATCAATATAAACACTACTCTTTTACAGATCCTCCAGGAATTAAAGATAAGCAGCATATGTTCTTGCTCCAGAAATGTCAAAATGCATCATAAAAGATTGGATTGATTAAATTAACATTAAGCCCTTTCCTTTTGTCTTAGTTTCCAGGCTGCTTAAGGACAAATATAACACAGAGGTTGGCTGAAACAAAGGAAACTTTTTGTAATGATTTCAGAGGCTCTAAGGTTTTCTTCTGCCCAGTGCTGGTAGTGTTCTAGTTAGCCAACAATCCTTGGGTGCCTTGGCTTTCCTGTCACATGGTGCTGTCCTCTACTTTGTTTTTCAGTTCCCACTGACCCTGTTTCTAACTTTAGCCTTATAAGACCTTCAGTAATAAAATTAACACCAATCACTAGGGAGTTCACACCCCCAGGAGGGCAATTAAGATTAAGAATATGCTTTTTCTGTGGTACACAATTCAATCCATTACACATGCCTGTCATGACTTCTACAATATTTTGTTCAAAATCTTTTGTTCATTTTCTCACATTAAAACAAGTTTTAGTAGAGTTCTTGCCTGCTATGCCAGAGAACTGGGTTCGATTCCTGGTTCCTGCCCATGCAAAAAAAAAAAAGTATTCAAATTAGTTAAAATTCATCAAAAGTACACAAAATGGTGAATTTATTTCAATAAAAATAAATTAAGAAAACATTTTCAAGGTCTTTTGCTTCATTATTTCAAATAATCCCAGAAAACGGTGTTTTAGGAATGATCTATTTTATTTACCTTCTGAGCTTTTGGGTCTGGACAATCCCATATATTTTTTCCTCTACCTCCACCTAAGACCATGGTGTATTCTTTCTGTAAAAGGTGCCACAATGCTTTCATATATTTAGTAATAACATATTTACTCCTTTTCTACACTGAACCACTTTTTTTTTTGACAAAGTAAGATAATGACAAGACCATAAGATGGTGTAATGAGGAGGTTTGGTTATGGAACCGCTTCTTGATCTTTTGTAGTATCCTATCTGTATGAATTCCTTCTCTTGGCCTGACAACAATTCAACACATCATAAAAGAGGGACATCTTATCAAGCATACCCAGTTCTTCTCCTGAACACAAACTATTCATAAATGTAAACATTGTTCACAAGTATTTAAAAGTTAACCAAAAATGATGACTTCTATGTTGAAATTACATTAATTATACTATTGGCACTTAATCCAAGGCATACTTCAGAGATTTTGTGAGTTTGGTTCCAGAACACTGAAATAAATCCAGTATCACAATGAATTATGTCACACAGATTTTTTGGTTTCCCAGTGCATATAAAAGTTATGGCATAATATTTTTAGTGGTGGAGGGCCTTCCCTCAGTGATGATGGATACTGACTGATCAGCGTGATGGTTGCCAAAGGTTGGGGTAGTTGTGGGAATTTCTTAGAATATAACAACAACAATGAAGTTTGCCACATTGATTGACTCTTCCTTTCCTGAATGATTTCTCTGTAGCATGTGATGACTTTTGTTAACTTTTTGCCAACAATAGATCTTCTTTCAGCATTGCAGTCAATCCTCTTAAAACCTGTCAATGCTTTGTCGTCGAAGTTTATGTAATCTTCCAGATCCTTTGTTGTCATTTTGCCAATGTTCACAGCATGTTCACCAGGAGTAGACTCTAACTCAAGAAGCCACTTTCTTTGCTTATGCATATGAAGCAACTCCTTATCTAAGTTTTTTCATGAGTTTGCAACAAATAATTCCATCTTCAGTCTCCACTCTAATTATAGTTTTCTTGCCCTTTCCACCACATCTTCACTTACTTCCTTCACTGAAATCTTGTACTATTCAAAGCCATTCATAAAAGTTTCTTCCAAACCTTGTCAATGTTTTTTACCTTCTCCTGTTAATCACAAGTGACCTTAATGGCATCTAGAAAGGTAAATTTTTTCACATAGGTTTTCAATTGACTTTGCCCATCTTCATCAGAGGGTTCACTATCTCTGGCACTCATAACCTTACGAATATTTTTCCCTTCACTTAAACTCTTACAGGCCATTTTAGAGTAATTGATCGACTGGAGGTGGCTGGGCAATTGGAATGTTCAGAACACAGATAATATTTATTGATTAAGTTTGTGGCACCCCAAAACAATTATAAAAGTAACATCAGAGATCACTGATCATAAATCATCATAACAGATATAATAATAATGCTGTAAAAGTTTGAAATATTGTGAGAATTACCAAAATTTTACACAGAAATACAAAGTAAAAACATGCTGTTTGAAAAATGGTACCATCAGACTTGCTTGACACAGAATTGCCATAAATATTCAATTTGTAAAAAATACTATGCCTGCAAAGTGCAATAAAGTAAAGCACAATAACATGATATATGCTTGTATCCCTTAATTATTCCAATATAAGACTAAAAGTTTTGCTTTTTAAAATGAAATTCCATGTTTTAAATATTATTACTATTATTTATTTTTTAATCTTGCTGTTTCTTTTTTTAATAACTATAACACCGTATTTGTAACTACTGAGAATAAAAGTGGTGGATTTGGTTTCTTTTTTTTAATGATGTGAAGAAACAAAACTGTTTTTTCAATGATTTTTCACTTGCATTAAATTTCAGATTTAAACAATTTAATCAGTGTTCTAATACTTTAAAAATATTATTGATATCCACTATAACATTTCATATAATAATATATTGTCTTTTAAAAATCATATTATATTCATGCTGTGTAAACAATAAAACAAAGTATTCAAATTTATTCACTGGAAAGATTATAATTATATTTTTATAAGCAGTGAAATAGATAACAATAAATAAATTATTGTCTATAGAGTGAGAGAATAGTGATGATTGTGGATCATACCCTTATAAGACTGGTTTATGTTTGAAGACCTGATAGGTAAAAATTTGATTGTGATAAACAATGGGATTTAACCGTTTTCCAGTGTTCATGAAAATCTTTGAGGATTGAATAAAAAAAAAAATGTACCTTCATGGAGTTTAAAGTTTAAAGCCACTCACCTAAAAATGTTTGAGTTGTCTTGCCATCCCAGTCATGGTTTTTGACACTGAAGCTAAAAGAACAAAACAAACACATTTTTAGATGAAGCTTATGTCATGGGAAGTGAGACAGAGAAACATCCGGAAACCAGGCAAGTATGTAAATGATTTCAGTTTGTTACAATGTGGTGAGTTGTAGAAAGAGAGATAGAGAGAGAGCAAGAGAGCAGAGAGAGAAAATGACAAGAGAATGAGTACTGTAGAAAGAAACATATGAGAAAGATTTAACATGGAATGTTTAGAGGGAGGAACAGAACACAAGAGATAATAATAGGTACAGATGCAAAGTTCCTGGTTGAGGAAGTACTTTATAGAAAGTGTAGAAAGCCAAGTTGCCAGAATGACACAAACTAGGTTTGGGATGAAATGATAGAAATAAGAAGTGATCAGTTTATGCAAGAACTTATAAAACATTTAGAGTTTGAGATTTTTATTTGTTTTAGCAGTTGTGGCACCTTGAAGAATTTTTAATATAGGATATATAGTGATTTGTTATATATTCTAAGGATACCAATTTTCTTGTTTAGAAAACAGATTGGAGTGAGGACATTTAAAGGGGAGTCTGCTCACTGAAAATCTCATCTAAGGGAGAGATGATCTTGTATTGGAGGAGACTGTAGGAAGTGGAGATAGAGTGAAAAGTGATGATTGTTGAATTAGGTAAGATTTCAGGTGCATGATATGGGAGGTAGTGATGTGGGTAAGAAGGTTTAAAAAAATGACTCCATAGTTTCTGCCTAGGGAAACTAGCTAGATGGTGGTATGTTTACTGGGACATGTAAACATGTCTCAGTTCAGAAGAGTGACAGATTTTGGACAGCAAAAAGGCACAACAAAGATTTCTTTTCTGAACAAAGGCAACCAGAATCCAGAGCCCTGCAGAGATGTCTGAATGTGGAATATAAATTGAAGAGTTACTAAGGTAAAGATAGAGTGTGAGCTCATGAAAGTGCACTTAATTATCAAGAAAAATGGAATGAAGGAAAAGGGGGTCCAGGACAAATCCCTGAGAAACTCCATGATTCATAAATCACACTAAGATATGAAAATCTGGGGTTAGGTAAAGTTGGAGATGTACTTTAGAGAAGCCAAGAGAGTAGGGTGTTTAAAGATGAGTAATAAATTGTATCAAACAAAAGCAAAATGTCAGATAATATGAGGACAGAAATATCATTTCATTGTGGAAGGAAACACCGGGAGAAAAAATCCAGGAAAAATTATCAAGTGGGTTGTTGGGAAGAGAGGGGTGACCAACTTAAAATGATATAATATATTTTTATTGTTCTAAAGTAGTGGTGTACTGGTAAAAGTTCAGCAAGAAGACATTTGGGGTACAAAAAGATAAAAGGAAAAATACTTGATTTGTGGTATTAGTCAATTTCCAAGGGTAGCTATTCCTGCTACAGCCAATTTTAGCTACCAATGTGATATCAACTAGCTCACAATCTTTATACCATTCTTCAAAGTCAGATGTGCTAGTTTGAAACTGTTATGTATTCCAGAAAAGTCCTGTTCTTTTTCCTAATCCAATCTTTTGGGGGAAGATTTACTGATTGGGTGGGATCTTTTTTATTGATTTGTTTCCATGGAGATGTGACCCATTCAATTGTGGATTGGACCTTTTCATTAGGTGGTTTCCATGGAGTTGTATCTCTGTTGATTCACTGGGGAGGAGTTACTTGAGTGCCTACTTACTGGAGTTCTTTAAAAGGGAACATTTTGGAAAAGTCTTCAGAGCTAATGCAGAGACATTTGGAGATGCAGGAAGAAAATTCCCCTGAAGAAGCTGTTTGAAACCAGAAACCAAAGGACCAGCATAAGCCAGCCACATGTTTTCCCAGCTAACAGAGGTATTCTGAACCCATTGGTCTTTCTTGAGTCAAGGTATCATTCTCTGGATTCCTTGGTTTTGACATTTTTATGGCTTTAGAACTTTAAACTTGTACTTAATAAATATCCTTTAAAAAAGCCACCCCATTTATGTTATATGACACTCTGGCACCACTAGCGATCTGAAATAGCAGGGAAACAACATTTATAAAACCCAGATAATCTGTAGTGTTCTGGTAAAATTTCAAATGTTACTCAATGATATAGATATCAGAATTATAAAGGAAAACTTAAAAATACTTGGAAAACCAAAAAGTGAATACAAACTCAACAAAACTATACAGAGAGGGTGTGACAAAAAAGATTCGTACTTTTGTCAATGGTGCACTATTCCTACACAACATCTTGCTTAAGACAACTTCACAAAATATACTTGAAAATATATTAAATCCCTTTAAAATAAGAAAGAAATAAGAATATAATGCATAATTCCTAGGTTAATTTGTGAATGACTAATAAGAAATTCAAAATCTCCATATTTCACTTTAAAGTTGTATGTGGACTGATGATATTTGCCCATAATAAAATTTATATGGAAATGAAAATTTCAGAAGAGTGAAGATAGTCTTAAAAAAGGAGTGCAATGTGGGATGACTTGATCTACTGATATCAACGTTTATTTTATAATTCACATAAAAGGAATGCACATTTTGAGCAGAGTTTAATGATTTATGATAAGTTAATAATATAACCTTGAATAAAAATCTTGATTAAACAATAGAATATTTATATCAGCAGAGAAAGTTCTTAGTGCCCCTTGGCAATAAGTTCCCTCTAAACCTGCCCTAGACTACAAGTAATATGATTTCCATTACTATACATAATTGTGAATATTATCTTCCAGTCTATAACTTGTGTTTCGATTCCTAATAGGGTTTTTCTTCAATATGTAATTTCAATTTTAGAAAGTTCAACTTTTTTTTTCTTTTGTTAGTGATTTTGGTGTCTTCTCAAGGAGCCTGTGCCTGCTCCTAGAGTGTAAAAAATTTTATTCTAAAAATTAAATAGATCCATATTTTACTTAGGGGCTGATGACTTTTTCCATCCCATTTATCTTTATATTCATGTTCATTCAACTCCCCTCCTCTCTCTCTCTCTCTCTCTCTCTCTCTTCCTCTCTCATTCTCCCTCTCAGCTCCTTATTAATTGGGATAATTTTAGATTTGCAGAAATGTTAAAAATAAAGTAGGAGTTTCTGGGTAACCATCAATCAGTTTTCCATAATATTAGTACCTTATAAGATCATGGTATAATGGTCAAAAATAAAATGTTAACACAGGTTTATTACTAGTAGTTAAACTACAGATTTTATTCAAACTTCACCTGTTTTATCACTATTGTGCTTTTTTATAGTCTAGGATCCAATTCAATTTATCACATTCCATTTAGTGTTTCTAACTTTTAAAGTTGGAAAGGTAAAAAAAAAGATTTTAAAACCTTCTTGTTTTCTAATATAGATGATTTATACTGTAATTTTCCTCTAGATATCCATTTAGTTGTAGCTCATAGATTTTGATATGTTGTGCAGTCATTATCATTTTGTTGAAATATTTTCTGATTGTCCTTGTTCTTTGAACCAGATGTTACTTGGAAATATATTATTTAAATTCCAAATATGTTGGTGTATTCTAAATATCTTATTGATATTGGTGCTTTAATTGTGTTGTGTCAGAGAACTTGCTCTGCATGAATTAAATCTTTGTCGTCTATGACTTAAGATATGGTCTGTCTTTGCGGCTGTTCCAGGGACACTTGGAAAAAACTCTATTTCTTTAGTGGTTGGGTGAAATTTCTGCACATATCAATTAGATCAAGTGAGTTGATACTGTTCTTCAAATCCACATCTCTATTGATTACTTTTTGTCTAATTGATTCTATTAATTATTAAGAGTTTGATGCTAACATTTCAAATGATGTTTGCATATTTGTTCATTTATCTGTTTGTCAGATTTTGCTGCATGTATTTGGGAACATTCTTATATACATATTTCAGATTTTGAGTTTTGGATGAATTGTTCCTCTCAGCATTATGAAATGTTTATCTTTTTTATCTACCAAAGCTCTTTGTGTTAAAAATCTACTTTGTTTGTTAATACTAGGTGTTTTCTGATTATTTTACATAGCATATAATTTTCCATATTTTCCTTTTACCTACCTGTGTCTTTATGTTTAAAGCATGTATTTTGTGCACAACATATGGTTGACTTCTCTTTTTATCTACGCTGATGCATGATTTCTCTGTGCAATTTAGATGCTAATATCAATTGTAGCCATTTAAATAATATCTCAGATTATAAGTTCTAATTCAATTTTCTCTGAAATGTTCTTATGTCATAGTAATATTACATTCTATTTAGTAGAATAAACTGCATTTGTCAATGATCAAATTTATGCATTTTAGATCTTATTATAGAAGTCTTTTGTGAAACAATATTTACCAAGACAATATAATGCATTATTCTATTTGATGTATATGGTCAGCTTTCTCACTTAGGCCTTTTTTTGAAATTCGCCTTTTATTTCGAATAAGGTTTTATTCAACTTTAACTTTTCTCCATTTCTTTGGTTAATATCAACGATCAAGAAATCAACTCCAGATCCCTCATTCTTTGTTGGTAGCACCTGAAATAGTCATTAACTTCTCATATAGTGAAGATTTTGCTTTCTTTTCTGAACTCTTCACATGTATGTCTTGGTTTATTTCAAGGAAAATACCACAGTGTTTTTATTGATATGGAGGTGTAGTGGATTTAATTGTACATTTTTGGAAATAAATTACTTAGAAACTAAAGGACTTTAATTGTTTTGTAAACATTACCATTAATTTGTGAAGCTTAACGAATATCCTATTTGAATTTTAATGTGTCCTAATGGAATTTTAATTATTGACCATATACAGCAAACTTATCCTTGTAAAATGCACATGATAATGTCATATAAAAATCTAAATATATTAATTATCCAGTTAATTTTTGTATATGTTTCTCAGAGAAGTTGTTCAAATATTATCTCTCTATGCAAGGGTAGTGATGTTTTAAATAAAATTTTGTGGATTGATTTAATTTCCCCTTATTTAGAGGACTTACCAAATTAGATGGGAAATGAAATGCCACTATGTGCCAGAATAAACAAATAAAAATTTTAGAAGCCAAACTAAATAATTATTTTTACTTCAGCCCTACCAGCTGTCTGGAATGTGATAGCTTCAGCCACCTGCCTCATTATAATCACTACAATTCAAAACATGTACCAATATGCTGATTCAAAAGGATTTTTATGAAACTGTTTCCTTAGATTATTTTTGCAGATTTTAAATGATTTTCTATTTAGTTGCCAAGGTGGGCAATATACAGCAAGTAAAATAAAATGATACATGCAAACATATCATTCATTAATATTAATATTTGAAAATATTGTACTCTGCTCTATTGTCTGACAAGGAGTATTCATTAGGCAAATGAAAGGTTTATTAAATGTTTATTTAAAACAGATTATGGAAAGTACAATATTTAAAAATAATGTGACCCAATAGATGACATCCATATTTATTTCTATGATACTTTTGCTGGAAATCCTACATCTCTGAATTCAAACTAATTAGAGACAGATGATACAATCAGAAACAATGGTTTATTTCCTAATGTACTAATTTCAAATAATAAAAGTCCAGGCCTGATGAAGTCTGAATAAAAATGTACTTCGAAATATTTTGGTTTTAAGTAGTGATTTTATGATAAATGTTTATATTTTGTTTATACTTTAAAGCTTACTAAAACAGATACCTTGAAAAAAATCCTAATGTATTAGCAAAATATAGACCAACATCAGTTATTTAAGAACAAATCCCCTAATGTTAGTATTTGTGCTATTTTAGAATAAGTGGGCTAAAACATATTGGATTATAAAAGACCATGTTCAATATGCTATACAAGAGAATGTATTTAATATACACTTATTCTTTATAATGTATGTATTTAATGTATTGTTCTAGTTTCCTAGCTGCTGGAATGCAATATACCAGAAACAGAATGGCTTTTAAAAATGGGGAATTTAATAAGTTGCTGGTTTACAGTTCTAAGGCTGAGAAAATGTCCCAATTATACCAAGCCTATAGAAATGTCCAATCAAAGGCATCCATCCAGGGAAAGATACCTTGGTTCAAGAAGGCCGATGAAGTTCAGGGTTTCTCTCTCAAGTGAAGAAGGCACATGGCGAACACAGTCAGGGCTTCTCTCTCAGCTGGAAGGGCACATGGCGAACACGGCATCATCTGCTAGCTTTCTCTCCTGGCTTCCAGTTTCATGAAGCTCCCCAGGAGGTGTTTTCCTTCTTCATCTCTAAAGGTCACTGGCTCATGGACTCTCTGTTTTGTGGTGCTGCAGCATTCTCTGCTCTCTCTGAATCTCCTTCATTCTCCAAAGTGTTTCCTCTTTTATGAGACTCCAGAAACTAATTAAGACCCACCCAAATGGGTGTAGACATGTTGCTGTCACCTAATCCAGCTTAACAACCACTCTTGATTGGGTCACATCTCCAGGGAGATGATCTGATTACAGATTCAAACATACAGTATTGAATATGGATTATTTTGCCTTTACAAAATGGAATTTTGATTAAAACATGGCTTTTCTAGGGAACATACATCCTTTCAAACCAGCACATGTATACACATATATATGCATATTATTATATATATAATTACAATAATATGATATATTAGAATAAAGTAATTTATTCAATTTTCAAAAGTACATTAGAAATCTTTGCATGAATAAATTTAAAATCTAAATTCTTTATCTAACAGTACTCATCCAAATGTTAATATGTATTCATGTAATATGGCTTGGTTTATAAAATAAATTAGTATAATTTACTGGCATTACAACAAAAATTGTCATTGAGGACTATGCTCACTATTAATAACTTTTAAAAAATATTCTTCCTTGCACAAACTGGAATAAGACTGATTGTGTTTGACTATCTACCTCACAATTTCCTAGATGTGTATAACTGCTCAAATATAGAATTATTAAAGCCTCATTTTCCTCATCTTTAAAACAGGGTACACAAAATCATTATTTTGTGAATTAAAATGTGCTCATGCTGGCAAACATTGAAGAAAGTGCTTCAAACATGGGACACTAAATATTTTTGAAAGTGCCCTACTATGTTTAACTTAAAATTTTGAGAGTTTTTAAACATCTTTATTTTGTCCCCTGCTATGTTTCATTATTAAAAGACATTTTCTATCTTTACATTGTTAGTTTTTGTGAAATGGACAATGAAATCAGTGTATGTTTAATGTGGTAGAACTGGGATTTGAAGATTGGCTCACTATTGAGTGATCACCTGAAATTTAAGACTTCATTCTGGATAGTTATTTGTACATCTTCATTGATATATTCTTTTGCATATCATTGATGACAATGACTCCAGTGGTGGCTGTGATTGCTTAATTTAGAATTTTACTCACCTCATGTATTACATTGCATCCTTGTTCACTTACTGAAGAAATTGACCTTGGGATTTCTTCCCAGTGGTGAAAGAGATTCTAAGAGGCTAGAAGATATATAAAAGGAAAAATTAAAGTACATCAGCAAGAAAAATGCAGAATATCAAGGTGGTGATGAATGTGTTCAGGAATTTGGAGTAGTCTTCACTTGTGCATGAGATTCAATTAAGTTAAAGCCATAAAACAAACAAAATAATAATTATGACAACTGGCCTTCAGCCATCTCAACTTGGGAATATAGTCATTCAGTATTATAGTTAGTAAAACATTTACTGCAATGCACTGAAAGGTTTTATATAATTCAAAAGATTATTTAGTAAATTCATTGTGCAGTTTAGAAATGACCTGAACTAAAAGCTAATTCTGTGGGGTAGTCATATTTCTGATATTTATTACTTATGTGAAATTATTTAAAGTAATATTCCTATAGGAAATAGTCTCACTTCTCTCTCTCTCTATGTGTGTGTATGTATATATATATATATAACTCCATATGTATATGGAGTATTGAAGATGATCTTTGATTCAGAAAGTGGAGGTAAAGAAAGTCTACAGTACATTTTATGATTTGTCTTCTGTGAAACCTACCAACATTTACTTTAGCTGTATACCTCCTGTTCTAGTTTGCTAGCTGCCAGAATGCAACACACTGGAGATGGATTACCTTTTAATAAAAGGGGATTTATTTCATTAAAAATGTTTAGTTCTTCAGAGGAAAGGCATTCAGCTTTCAAATGAGGTTCTTTCTTCCACATGAAAGCGCAAGGTGATCTCTGCTGGCCTTCTCTCCAGGCCTCTGGGTTCCAACAACTTTCCCTGGGGTGATTCCTTTCTGCATCTCCAAAGGCCTGGGCTGAGCTGTGAGCGCTGAGATGAGGTATGCTGAGCTACTTGAGCTGTGCTACATTGTGCTGTCTCATTTAAGCACCAGCCAATTAAATCAAACATCATTCATTGCAGCAGGCATGCCTCCCAGCCAACTGCAGATGTAATCACCAACAGAAGAGATTCACATGCCATCGGCTCATGTCCACAGCAATAGATTGAGGCACCTTCACCTGGCCAAGTTGACAGCTGAATCTAACTACCACACCTCCCCACCCAAATAATGAATGAAAAGGTAATGAAACTGTCTAGAACTCAGTCCCCAATTTGGAACTTATGAAAGTTATCTGTTCCCAGGACATAATTTAAAATAAAACATGAAACTCAGAAGTCATATATTCATTTCTGTTGAAGGTCCAACAGAGAAAATTGATGTTGTATGTCACATGGATTAAGCAAGAGCAGAAACAAGCTAGGGAAGTTATTACTGTTGTACAATACAGACTGAAATGAACTAAATACAAACTCAGTTGATTTACTCATTAACTCTCAGAATTCTCATGACATGAACCTGGTATAACCTCTGCATGGGAAAATGCTAAAAAAATAAAAATAAGTTTTGCTTTTTAGGGGGACCAGGCAAATTATTTTTTAATGAATTTTCTCAAGTGTGGGATTAATGAGCATAATGTCCTTTAAAATGTAGGCTAACTTTTCAAGTTAGATATGTCAAAAATAACAAAACAAAAAAGAACTCTGTTGACGTTCAATCTAGAATCTGCAAAATACACATTTCTTATTTCATCATGGCAAGAGGAAATGAAATCTTATTGCTAAAGAGGATGGTCTTTAAACCCTCTGTGTTCTAACGCAATAGATTAAAATGCACAAGTGTATTTCTTAGTGGCCACACAACTTTGAAACTGTGGGTAGTTCTATAACAGTTGCTGGGATCAAGGAAACATAGCAGTCATTTCAAGGTACATTGAAAAGCAAGAACCCTCCTATCCCTCCATTATAGGCCATATATTTCTTGTCATGTCCAGATGTGAAAAGACTCAACTTAGCCAAGGATTTCATGGGTCTAGAAGGAAGAATGCCCAAAGGCATTCTAATTTTCATATAATATAACAAGTACAGAAACAGAATTATGATGATTAATTCAAAATTGCATTTAAAATGTGATAATTCAGATTCATAAGATGACAAGGTAAAGGCCATTTGAACCTTGAGAATGCATTCCTTTGCTAATGAACAGGTGTCTGATGTTTGGGTCATGCCACTCTGCTGAAGAGAATTTGGGTGAACTTACTCTAATGGATGTGGTGCCTAGTCTTCCTTTCTCAAAGGCCCTACCTGGCTAATGTTGAAGGCAAAGAAATGTTTCCTAATTTTATGACCAATTTGACTTTGTTTAAATTTTCTTCCAGAGAGAAAATAGAAATGAATTTATAAAGTCACTGGATAAAATTATGGCAATTGATGCTTTGCCAGCACTGAGACTGTCATTAAGTGGCATTTCATGTCAAACAGAGAAAGGGAAAGAATTCTGAGCTGCAATGGTTGGCAGGCAGTCAACCTAGAAAAGCACTGATTTAAAGTTCCTGATGAGAATGCACAGATGAAAGATAGCTTCTCAATATTCTTGTTAATGTTATTAGAGTTTCTTGATTGAGCTCCAAGTTGAAGTCAGTGATATACATAAGCCCATTTATATTCAATCTCATATAATTATTACCCTCTCAACAATTATCTCTCTGGGCTCTATATACATGCTAATCTGTTGGCTGCGTGCAATGTCCTAAAAATATGGTTTGCCTGTGATAAATTTTATGCTAAGCTTCTTAAATCATAACTTTGTTTTCAGCTTTAATATCTGGGAGAGACATTTTGTTATTGTGGAAGGAGACAGTCTGAATGTGGCCAGCCAGCTTTACCTGTACTCAAGGTTATATGTGCTAACCTGGCTCCCAAGTAAGGGTGATAATTCGGGGTTGACTGCCTTCATTAGTGGCCTGTCTGCTTATCCCTTGCCTTTTTGTACTGAACATATGTAAACATCCATTGAAGACTACTTAGCTAAATATATACATTTTATGACTCCCACTGCTATATCTATTCCTGGCATGAAAGGGGTAGGGTCCTTCATACACAACACACAAATGAAAGATGCATGCTGACCATCTCCTTGCCTTATCAGCAGGGCTAGACCCACAGGCCATGAGGTATTGACATCCGCTAGTGAAGGTGACCTTGCATTGTCTCTCCTCTATGTGAATAAACATTGTTCTATCCATTGCCTGTGTGAGTCATGCCTTTTTCAGAGACACTTATATTGGAGTGGGTTGACTTCACCTTAATATACTCCATGCTGCAGGTGGTAATGCATCTACTTCTGCAAAAATGATATATTGTGATTTTTATAAAAACAATCAAGGTTATTTCTAGAAATAAGGTTTTATGATCTCATATCTTTGGGAAAGTCACAATGTTTATACACTTTTGCATATACTGTACTAAACATGTCATAGTTGGAATAAAGCTTCTGTGTTGAAAGTTATATAACTTAGAGGTACTAACTGGATTCTGAGAGTTTTTCCTTTTTATATTGAAATACATTATATTTGGTCTTACCTCTTTACTTCCCCGTTGTATGGCGGGGTCACATTTCATTATTTTTCCCATGTGGTTAGCTCATAAATTTCTGTTTGTTTATTTTTTGTTTGTTTTGCTTGTTTGTTTGTGTTTTGGAAAATGCATGGACTGCAAATCAAACCTGGTTCTACCACGTCAGACAAGAATCATACCACTGAACAACCCTTGCACTCCGTCTTGTCTTAATTTTGAGATCAAATTAATGGTAATAGTTATCAGTCTAAATGTGAAGATATTATAAGTAAATATTGAATTAGGGAAATTTTTTGAATGGGAAACAAAGTAACAAACAAATGAACTAAACAATAAAAATATAAAAAAATTAAAATCTTTGAATACTGAGGATATTTTCTAAGTTTGTAACTAATGCACTGACAAATATAGATGAATATTTTCTTATTAAAAGTACATGTAAATCTCTCTGAATTAATAAGATATGCATTTATATATTCAGTTGGTTGTCCATGTAAGAGTGTTTGTTTGCTAGGTAAGTGATGAAATTCTGTGATGGTACTTAGAGTTAATGACCATGAATCTGAAAAGAACTGCATAAGCAATATCATTGCAGACCCATCATAAGAAGTCTCTCGTAAATCATCACAACCCTACTTCATTTTCTGAGTTACAGTCCTTTCTTGGGATCACAGGAAAGTGAGGTTTACCAGCTTTTTAGTCAGTGTAAAACATATTTGGGGCTTTTATAAATATGTTCATATATATTGTGAGTTAAGGACAATGCAAGACTGGAAGTAACTCATAAAGGAGAACACATTATAATAGTTTTTTTTAAAAAAATACGTGTTTAATAACAATTGATATACATTAATATAATGTATTTTAATTAACTACTTAAACTTGAATTGCATAGACACTACAGAGAAAGTAAATTGTTTTGAAAATCAAATGAAGGCCATATTTTTTTTCTAGTATTTTTGTGAATGGATAAAAGACCAACAAAGTAGCAAATATGAACTTAGGGTTGTGTCCACACAGGTCATACTATTATTAATTAAATTAATGTGACAGTTAAATTATATTTTATTTTACAAACAGTTATAACATATGTCTGCCTACCTGTTACTTAGAACCCAGAAAGGAAATGAGATGAATATGAACAGTAGGTAATATGAACAGTAGGTACCCAAACTCTAAATCAACAAAGACAAGATATCTCAAATATTAATATGCTATATCCAAATAGTAAAGGCAGGGCAGTTTTCAAAGATGGAGTAATATGGTTTGAGCTCGAAGGTCCATTTGAGAATTATTCTGAAGGATGATTAGGATTTTTGAGCATCAGGATTAGAGAAAACTTCCAAGCTTGGTACTGGAAGAAGCAATGGCATACGTTATGATTTGTTTGGAATGTGATTAGTACATGCATGCTGTGCTTTACCTTTTTTTTTTTTTTGGTATAGTTTGAAAATAAGAAAGTCTTAGCAACCTGATAAAACAATTATTTTTAAATATCTTCCCATCTTTTCCTTTACCATCCATATAAATACATGTATATCTCATTCAGTGCTTATGGCTCAAATGACAAATTCTTGACATAATGTTCCCGGATTCCTAATCTCCTCAGTTAAAATTAAGCTATCCCTTCCCTGAACACTTCAATTCCACTCTTTCCATTTGTCTCTTTTGTTTCCACGTAAATTAAATTTTATCTCTTTCTGCGTCATGATAATGTCATTGTGGTGTATTTATGTAAGTGTTATGTGTCTACTGTTTGACTTCAAAATTGATGGAGTAGTTTCAGTGTGGGTTTCACTGTTTCATCTATAACACTAAAAATGTGCACACACTATTGCCTATTAAATATTTGCTGAAGTAAAAACATCTCTATACCTTTTTTAATTCACTGACAATTTCATACTTCTACGTGTAGCTTCAAAAGGAAAAAAAACCCACTGTGGTCAGCCCTTTTACTTGTATAACAGAGAACTGATATATATGCTCAGTAATTACTGACTACAAACTTCTCATTTTCAACTGAATATCGCTAGAAAAAAATAGGAAATATTGGAAGGAGATCATTTATGGAGCATTTACAGAAATGCATCTCTCCTATCTGAATATTTGAATTCTATTGGTTGGAATGCAAGATGTAGAGGCAGTTTTTCCTTAAGCAGATGCATAAATTGTAGACCAATTGCTTTCATTTTAGCTAAAACCTAATCTACACTTATCATTCAAAAAATTCAAAATTTTTCACAAAACTTCAATGAAGATAAAAAAGGAGTGTAAGTTAATATATGTTAAAATGTAATAGCAAAGTATTTTTACTATAAAAATATTATCCTTCATTCTGGAATTATTTGTGAATCTTAATGCAATGCTAATAATTTGAAATAAAATGCCAGAAATGCAAAGGATTTTAGCAAGAAACTCATTTTGAGTAATTAAGAAATGTCGTTTAAAGCCTATAAATTGAGTAAGCAAATAAATAAAAGGTTTCATAATGTACTTGTTAAAATTTCTAATATCTTCCAAATATCATTTAATGTGTCTTAAAGAAGTTTCCTCCTTAAAACATAATCAAACAGATTTAGATACTTTTAATAATTGCAGATGTTTTCCCTACATCGTAGTTAGTAGTGTAAAATTGAAAACAGACTCTGAAAGCCAAGGTACAGGATAAGTTTACTCAGCTAAGTGGCACCGGTGGGTGCAGAACTAAAAGAAAGTTACTGCTCAAAGTGGCAGGGAAAGAGTTTATATACCTGCTTAGAACAAAGAAAGGGTAAGGAGGTATGGCAGGGGGAGGCAAGGAGAACATGAGCTATGAGAGTTGTCTGGGAGAGGGTGACTTTGGGTACCATAAATCTGCAAAAGCTGCCCAGGCAGAATTTTTGTGTAGAAATGAGCCTGTCTGGTGAATATAAGCAGACTTGGGGTGTCAGCATGACTGTTTATCACAGTTCCTCCTTTCCCTTTGAGGCAGGGGTTTTAGTTAGCACCACAAGGGATCTTTGGCATGTTGGCTTGCCTTGGTTGCTTTTTGATTCTTCTTGGAAGTTTTCTGAATAAAATTGGAGTTTAAGTATTAGTAAAGGTATTTACTCTTCCAACTTCACAGTAGTTTATTTGATGGTTAAATTTTTCTATTTATAATAAAGTTGTTTGGTATTATGTAAGTTTGACATTGATAAAATTTTATAATTGAATTATATTTCATTTACCTTGAGTTATATTTTATTTACCAAAAAGTTTTTGACAAAAAATTAATTTATAATTTATGCATGTCCAGGGAGAGAATGCAAAATAAAACTAATCGTATTTTGTCCATTAACAATGTTATAATTGAGAGAAACTTTTTATTTTATTTTTAGTATTTTTTATTAATTGAGAGAGTTATAACATGCCTACTACATTTTATGCTAAGAAATGGAGCAAACTAATTAGATTTACGTAAATATGTAAAATTACCTGTGTGATTTTTTAAAACTCTGTGTAGTTCTAAAGATCTTATTAAAATTCAGTTTTATTTGTAAGAGTATATATGTGTGTAAGTTTAAGTATGTGTGTTGTGATTAATGCTTAATAATTGGAGTTTTTGTTCCTATTTCAATATGTTTGGTATCAGTTTTATATACAGAATTTAATGAATATATAATTTAAAGTGATTCAAATATCTTATCACATATAAACCCATTTCAATTTTAAATTATTAATGTATACTGTTTCACCTGAAAAATTATATCCTAAGATTTTTGCAAATACAAATAAGCAACACTGTTTTCTCCTCATCACTTTCTTTGCACTTTCAGGAAAAAATAATCTCATTAATGATTTTTTGAGGGGTAGATAAATTATTTCTTAACTTTGGGTACATTGCAGAATGATTTGCCCTGAAATTAATGTCAGAAATTCTTGGGTGAATAATCAATAAGTAAATCATTTACAGCACATAGCTTGGGTGTCTTTATTGTTTAAAAATTATGATAAGAAAAATGTCTATTTTGACATGGTCTAGCTTGAATAACATTTCCATGAAAGAGATAGCACCTTGGAATTCACTAGCAAAACAGTATTAGGGCTTCTTATGTATTTTTATAAATCTCTTTAAAGTCAAAGAGTGTTTTACTAGTGAGAAAGTTATTAAACTGGTAACAAAATCTGTAACATTGATTTTTCACGTGGCTATATAATTTCCTGTTGGTGTGTCAATTAAACATATTCAATGATCTCTTCCAAATATCAAATGTTTTTTCTTTCTCTCCATGAATAGAATGAAGGCATGATATATTCTAAGTTTAAATGTTACATAAAGTGGTCTCAACAACCCAGAATCAACAATATTTCCAAGAATCAGTTATTTATTTCCTCCCTCAACCTGGAATCTGTCATTTCTTCAAAATTCCTTTACTCTTTTTAATGGTGATGATAGTTAGAAACCAGAATCTGATTGGCAAATTTGCTTTTTGCTACAGTGCTGCTTGTATTTTTAGGATACTTCAACAGCCAGAGCTAGAATATACATGTTATTGTAACATTTTAAAAAGCATGATTTTATTCTGATATTTCCAATTCAAATTTATAGCCGCTTTAGCTTAATTACTGTCTTTTTAGTTAATTGCTCTAATTTTCCACCTCTAATTATTTTCTCTTACTAAAAATCTTGATTTCTAAAGACAATAAAATCACTCCTTTACCCTTCCTAAAATAGAGCTCCAATAGTTGGAACATAGAAGTGTCCAAATTGCTACTAACAATAAATTATTGACTATACTTTAAGATTTTTTTGTATTTTTCTTTGTTCTTAGTCTACATTCACTGTGCATGTAACAATCATGGATTTTAAAATCACCTGAAGTCTTTTACCTGTTCTCTTTTTTTGATTCCAGATTTACATGCAATTAAGTTCATTAAACTTAGTTTGTTTTTAACATTTAGCAATTTTGTGAATGTCCATAGTTTTTTTGTTAAACTACTCCTTATCGTTCGAGATTAAGATTATTTCTTGAGTTTCGATAATAGTAATAATAATATTCAAAGTGAATAGACTTGCACATCAATTAATTGGATAAATTCCTAGAAATGAAATTGTGGGGAAATACCTATGTATATATATATATATATAGGCTGATTATACACACACGCACACACACACACACACACACACACACACACATATATATATGGGCTGATTATTCTACATTAGCTCCCATTCATTCTCAGCCCTGTTCTGTATTCTAGCAGCTTGACACCAAGAAACACATGACCCCAGTTCCCTTGCTTTTTTGGCTTCTAGTTGGGTTTGGAGAATAGAAAGTACATTCAAGAGAATTGGATATAAGAAAGAAATGAGCCACTATATTCCTTTTCCTTGCCATTTGTTCTGTTTGTGTTTCTGGCAGGGGCTGTTATTTTTTGTTTAGCTATTCTGTCAGACAGACTCTCTTTTACAACTTTAGCACTCAAATGGGTCTTTTCTCTCATAGATGTGGCCTCAACTTCTTATCACTGCCACTCCCTTAGATCTTCAATATCCTTTTAGTTTTTTACACTTGTTCAAAACTCTTGAGCTTAAAACCTCTTTACCAACTCTTTTTATTGACTAAAAAAAAGTCTCTTTAAGACATAAAAAGTCTCCTTTTTGTCTTCCCAGTAGTAATGTTTGAGTATTTGTCTCCCCACATCCTCACCAAAGAATATATTATTAAACTTTAAAACTTGATGATCTTGTGTAAATTAAAATATGTATTAGTATATATTAATTTGAATTTCCATGATTTTGAATGAGGTTGAGGTTTTTCATATATATAAAAGTCATGTGCATTTCATCTTTAGTATATAAATACATTTGAAATCATAAGGACTGCATGGAGGTGTACAGTAACATAACTGCATGATATAAATACATAGTTCATACTTTCATTAATAATTCATACTTTTATTAAACACTGATAATTACCAATATTCAAAACTTCCCTTTTTTCCTGAAAGTGATATTCTAATAATGGAATTTATCGATAACTTAAGCAAAGGGAACTAAAATTACACTAAAGATCTAGATATTGTAAACTGTACAAAAGTTTATTTATTTAATGTGGCAGACCCCATTTAAAAAAATATTCCCTCTTCCATGCCAGGGGAAAAAAGTAAAAGAAAAAAAATTAATGTTTCTTTTTCTTTTCTTCTTTTTTTAAATTTTTATTGATAAACCAAAACAACATACAAACATGAACATTCTTAACATACAAACATTCCATGCATGGTGTACAATCAATGGCTCATAATATCATCACATAGTAGTATATTCATCACCCTGAACATTTTTTAGAACATTTGCATCAGTCCAGAAAAAGAAATAGAAAAAAATGAAAAGACTCATACATACCATACCCCTTATCCCTCCCTCTCATTGACTACTAGTATTTCCATCTTCCCAACATATCTAAACCTTTGTTCCCCTATTTTTTCTATACCCCTTACCACTCCTTTATATTGATTACCAGTATTTCAATCTACTCAATTTATTTTAACATTTGTTCCCCCTATTTATTTATTTATTTATTTATTTATTTATTTATTTATTTATTTATTTATGTATGCATGTATGTATGTATTTGCATGGGTAGGCACCAGGACTCAAACCCAGGTCTTTGGCATGGCAAGTGAGAACTCTGCTACTGAGCCACCATGGCCACCCTATTTATTTTCAATCCATATTTTTTGCTCATCTGTCCAATCCATAGATAAAAGGAGCATCAAACTCAAGGTTTTCATAATCACACAGTCACATTGCGAAAGCTATACAATTATACATTCATCTTCAAGAAGCATGGCTATTGGAAAACAACTCTACAGTTTCAGGCACCTCCCTCTAGCTGTACTCATTTATTTATTAGCTTTAGTAGTTTTGCTGTGGATTTTTCAGGGTTTTCTACATATGCTATCATATCATCACATATAGTATCATATCATCTGCAAACAGTGAGAGTTTTACTTTTTCCTTTCCAATTTTGATGCCTCATGTTTCTTTTTCTTGTCTAATTGCTCTGGCTAGAACGTCCAACACAATCTTGAATAACAATGGTGACAGTGGATATCCTTACCTTTTTCCTGATCTTAGGGGAAAGTTTTCCATTTTTCCCCACTGAGGATGATGTTACCTGTGGGTTTTTCATATATTCCCTTTATCATGTTGAGGAAGTTCCCTTCTACTCCTATCTTTTGAAGTGTTTTCAATAAGAAAGAATGTTGAATTCTTTCAAATGCCTTTTCTGCATCAATTGAGATGATCATGTGGTTTTTCTGCTTTGATTTGTTGATATGGTGCATTGCATTAATTGATTTTCTTATGTCGAACCACCCTTGCATACCTGGGTTGAATCCTACTTGGTCATGGTTTATAATTATTTTAATGTGGTGCTGGATTCGATTTGCAATTCGATTTGCAATTACAAGAATTTTATTGGGGATTTTTGCATTTATATTCATTAGAGAGATTGGTCTATAATTTTCTTTTCTTGTAATATCTTTGGCTTTGGTATGAGGGTGATGTTGCCTTCATAGAATGAGTTAGGTAGCCTTCCCTCCTGTTCAATTTTTTTGAAGAATTTGATCAGGATTGGTACTAATTCTTTCTTGAATGTTTGAAGAATTCACATGTGAAGCCATCTGGTCCTGGACTTTTCTTTTTGGGGGATGTTTTTAATGACTAATTCAATTTCTTTACTTGTGACTGTTTTATTGAGGTTGCCTAGTTCTTCTTGAGTCAATGTTGGTTGTTTATGCCTTTCTAGGAAGTTGTCCATTTCATCTGCATTGTCTAGTTTATTAGCATAAAGTTGTTCATAGTATCCTCTCATTACCTCCTTTATTTCCTCAGGGTCAGTTGTTATATCTCCTCTTCCATTTCTGATTTTATTTATTTGCAACCTTTATCTTTTTTTTGTCAACCTCACTAAGGGTCCATTAGTCTTATTGATTTTCTCATAGAACCAACTTCTGGTTTTGTTGATTTTCTTGACTGTTATCATGTTCTCAATTTCATTTATTTGTGCTCTAATCTTCATTATTTCTTTCCTTTTGCTTGCTATGGGGTTAGTTTGCTATTCCTTCTCTAGTTCATCCAAGTGGACAGTTAATTCCTCAATTTTTGCTCTTTCTTCTTTTTTTGATATAGGCATTTAGGGCAATAAATTTCCCTCTTAGGATCGCCTTTGCTGCATTCCATAAAATTTTGATATGTTGCATTTTCATTTTCATTTGCCTCAAAATATTTACTGATTTCTCTTGTAATTTCTTCCTTGACCCACTGGTTGTTTAAGAGAGTGTTGTTGAGCCTCCATATATTTGTGAATTTTCTGGCCCTTTGCCTATTATTGATTTCCAACCTCATTCCTCTATGATCTGAGAAAGTGTTTTGTATGATTTCATTTTTTTTTAATTTATTGAAACTTGCTTTGTGACCCAACATATGGTCTATCCATGAGAATGATCCATGAGCACTTGAGAAAAAGGGATATTCTGCTGTTGTGTGGTATAATGTTCTATAAATGTGTTAAGTCTAGTTCATTTATTATATTAATCTAAATCTCTGTATCTTTACTGAAACTCTGTCTAGATGCTCTGTCCTTTGATAAGAGCAGGAAACTGAAGCCTCCAACTATTATGGTAGATATGCTTACTTCTCTTTTTAGTATTTTCAGTGTTTGCCTCATGTATTTTGGAATACTCTGGCTAGGTGCATAAATATTTATGATTGCTATGTCTTCTTAATGAATTGTTCCTTTTATTAATGCATAGTGTCCTTCTTTGTCTGTTTTAATTGTTTTATATTTGAAGTCTAATTTGTTGGATATTAGTATAGCGATTTCTGCTTTTTTCTGATTGCTGTTTGCATGAAATATCTTTCCCCAAACTTTCACTTTCCACCTATGTTTTCTTTGGGTCTAAAATGCACATAGATGGGTTCTGTTTTTTAATCCATTCTGCCAGTCTATGTCTTTTGATTGGGGGCTTAATCCATTAATATTTGATGCTATTACTGTAAGGGCAGTACTTTCTTCTACAATTTTGCCTTTTCGGTTTTATACGTTATATCTATTTTTTTCCCTTTTTACCTTCTGATAACCTTCGTTTCTCCACTCTTGTGCATACCTCTCTCTCCCATTTTTTCTTATCTGTCTCTAGTGCTCCCATTAGTATTTCTTGCAGAGCCAGTCTTTTGGTCACAAATTCTCTCAGTAATTTTTTGTCTGAAAATATTTACGTTTCCTCCTCATTTTTGCAGGACAATTTTGCTGGATATAGATTTCTTGCCCTACAGTTTTTATCTTTTAGAATTATAAATATATCATACCACCATCTTCTCACCTCCATGGTTTCTGCTGAGAAATCTACACATAGTCTTATTGGGCTTCCCTTGTATGTAATGGATCGCTTTTCTCTTACTGCTTTCAAAATTCTCTCTTTCTCTTTGACATCTGACATTCTGATTAGTAAGTGTCTTGGAGCATGTCTATTTGGATTTATTCTGTTTGGGGTATGTTGCACTTCTTGAATCTGTGCTTTCATAAGTGTTGGGAAATTTGCAGTGATAATTTCCTCCTTTAGTCTTTCTCCTCCTTATCTCTTCTCTTCTCCTTTGGAAAACCCACACATATTTGTGCACTTTATGTTGTCATTCAATTCCCTGAGTTCCTGCTCATTTTTTTCCATTATTTTCCCTGTATTTTCTTTTGCGTGTCAGATATCAGATGTCCCATCTCCCATTCACTAATCCTGTCTTCTGCCTCTTGAAATACATGGTAGGTTTCCATTTTTTTTTTCATCTCTTCTACTTGCCTTTCATTCCCATAAGTTCTGTGATTTGTTTATTCAGACTTTCAATTTCTTCTTTTTGTTCACCCATTGCCTTCTTTATATCCTCTTTCAATTCTTTGATTTGATTTTTGATGAGATTTCCCATGTCTGCTCGAACATTTTAGATTAATTGTTTCAAATCTTGAATCTCATTTGAATTGTTGGTTTGTTTCTTTGACTAGGCCATATCTTCAATTTTCTTAGTATGATTTGTTTTTTTGTTTAGTTTTGTTTTGTTTTTTGCTGACATCTAGGCATTTAATTTCCTTAATTAGTTTATTCTGGAGATTGTTTGCACTCTTTATGTAGGATTTTCTTGCAGGATGGCTTTGTTCTCTATCTGTTCTTTGACATTCAGTTCAGCTTATTCTAGACCTCTAGCATAGGTGTTTTTTGTTTTTTGTTTTTTTTAATGGGCCATAATTTTTCAGTCCTTGTTTTCTTGTTTCTTGCCCTGCCTGTATCATGCCTTCTTCTTTCTTAGGAGGGTCTATTTAGGTATTATAGACCCCAGTCAGATTTTCCCAGACCAAATCAGCCTCCTCTCAGAAGCAAAGAGTCACCTGCATCAGTTTTCCCTGAGAGTGAGACCCAGCAGGTTGACAGACTTTCCTATAAAGCCTCCAGACTGTGTTTTTCTTATCCTGCCCAGTATGTGGTGCTTGTCTGCTGATGGATCCTACCAGCATAAAGTGGTGTGGTGCCTTTAATTTCAGCAGACTCTCCCTACTGGGGGCATGGTGGAGACAGAGAAGAGGTTGTAGGCTGGCTTTAATTGCTTCAGTCTTCTAGTCCCTGGGGTCTGAATTCCTTGAGGGAAGGATTCCACCTGAGCTGGGCCTCACCCCTCTCCTGGGGAAGGCACAGCCTCCAGGGAATTATCTCCTTTCACCTGGCCAACTTCTTTGTCTCTCAGACAAGCTTAATTATGCCCTTACCTGGGGCAGTTGGAGCCTGAGAGCAGTTCCACAATAGAAACAAAGAAAAAAGAAAGAAAAAAAATCATTTTCAGAGCAGGGCCCCCATTCCTTGTTAATCAAGCATACGTTGATACATTGCTCTATGTATCTCCAGGTCCTACATGCTCCCCCCCCCCCTTTTTCTAAGGGTCCAGACTTTTTCAAGTATTGTGTGCTTCTGATCCAAAAAAAAAAAACTCCCTCTCTATTTTTTTTCAGTCAGCCCTGCACATTCTATGCTGGGGCAAAAACTAGCTACTTTAGCTTTTATTCGAGGTTTAGCTGAGCTGGGGGCCTATTTTTAGTAGTCAGAATTTGTTAATTAATTCCACAATTGGAGCTTGGTTGAGCTTAGCCCCTTGCTGCTAGTAAGGTCTCTTTCATTTCCCCTCCGGGAACTAGCCTGTGGGGAAGGGATGTTGGCCTCCACGGATTGGGAGACTCATGGTTCTGGGTGGGACTACAGCTAATCCAGCTTGTCCAGACTGATGTACACTGTGTGGCCAGTCACTGATGTGGCCTGAGCAGTTGTTCTGTACTGTTCCTGGCTATTTACTAGCTGCTCTGGAGGATGAACTAAATTCCAGACCTCACTAAGCTGCCATCTTGGAACCTCTCCTCTAATATGTTTTTTGTTGTCTTTTATTTTCATTCATTCATTCACATTTTTAGCAAATTTCAGGGCCTAATAAGTACACATAGTGTGTTAGGCACTACAGAAACAACCAAATCAAACCAAACCACACCAAACCAAACCTTGGAATCTGTCAACATGGAATTCATTATGGTAGAATATTTGTTTTATTACAAAGATTCAAACAACTAAGTATGAATCTGCAACTCTTTTCATTGTTGAGAAGAAAACATTAGGCCTTCAGAAGTAAATCATTGAGCTCTTTTAGTAACTGTATTAAATTTATCTTGCTGCTGTATCAAATTACCACAAATTTAATAGTGCAAAAATATATGTGTATTTCTTTATGGGTTCTGGAACTCAGATGTTTGAAATCCATTTCATGGGACTTAAAATTTTGGCAGTACTAAATCCTTTGGAAGTTGTCAGAGGAGAATCTGTTTCTTGGCCTTTTTCAACTTTTAATGGCCACCTGTACTCCTTGGTTTGTGGCCCTTCATCTTCAAATGTATCTTTCCAATTTCTGCTTCCATCATCATGTTACCTTCTCTGATGCTCTGTCTCCCTTTTCTAAGGACCTGGCTAATCACCCCATCTTGGGATCCTTGTTTAATTATATCTACAAAGTCTCTTTTGCCATATAAAATAGCATTCACAGGTTGCAGGGATTAGAACCTGTACAACTTGGGGTGCTCTTACATAGCCTATCACAGTTACAAATGAAATGTGTTTTCATTCCATGAAGTTAAATGTTAGATAAACAGTGATTGCATAGGTATTGAAGATAGATTTCTGCAAAAGAAAAAAAAAATCTTAGCCTGAAACAATTATTTTATTTTATTTATTTATTTTTTGCTGCACTTAAATTTCTTTTATGGATTTTTAGTTCATTTCTGAGAGAACAAATATTACTACATGTGGGTACTCATATTTTGCCCTTAAGGAGGTTTTCATCAGGACATTTTGCCAGCCCAGATGAAGAGGCAAATAGAGTCTTCAAGTTATGTATTCACAGAGGTGACTTTCCATAATATTTTTCCCATGTGCCTCACTACAGTTCTGAGAAGTGTTTTTCTTTTTAAGTCAGTGCACTTCAGTCTTCCTTTGCCAATTAATCCCTGACTGCTCATTTTATGTGTCTGGCAGTCTGCCAATTATTGAAAATGGCTTTTCGCTTTTGTTAAACATTCACTTTTCCATTTTTAATAAGATTCATATACTTTGTCTAGATATCACTATAACATCATTCCCTGGTAATTGTCATATTATTTACCATTTGTCTCATATCTTAATTCTATATGCAGTTTATTTTTATCTCTACCCATTTCCTAAAATGATTTCAAGGTTAAAGTTAAAATAAAACCCCCTGTAGGATGGCAAATAGAACTTAAATTATTTTCTCATTTTAGAATTAAATGCAACTATATGTGAATACAGAACTTATCATGCCCCAAACTGGAAGACTAATACAATAATACGTGTTTAGTTTTTGCTTATCAACTCTTACTTCTGGCTATTAGAATGAAACTGATTAAAATATTTCAGCTCACTTAATTCTATATAGAGTTTTCTCTACCCACTACCACACAAAAAACAGTGAAGAAATACAAGGTCAATATCAGGAATTCAAATTTTCAAAAATGTTTACTCTCCTGTAAAACGGTTTTCTAAATATATTTAATTAGGTAAAATTATTTAACTATTGAAGATAATCTGTTCATATTGAAGCATTTTATTGATCATATCATTAAAATTGATACAACTCTTATTTGAACATGGTCATGGAATATTGTAGCTTAAAATATTTTCTAACTTCAAAAGTATCAACAAATATTTTAGAGCATAGGAGACCATACACACATAAATATAAATTGCATAGTGATTTTAAATATAAATTTGTATTTTATTTTCTGTTTATAAAATTGGTAATTCTCAATCTATTTTGTGCATTGCAATCACCAGGGAAGTTAGTTGTAACAGAGATTCCTGTGTCCCAACTCCCAGTAATTCAGATCTATTACATTAAGAATGGGGTATAGGAAACAGATACTTTTATCAAATGGCTTACATGAATCTGAATGGTAGCTGTTCAGATGCATGTTTTATGCAACTAAATTGATTGATTTAGTGAATCAACTTGATTAAGTGAATATGACTCACTAAGACATATGTTTCAAGAAATTCAGGTAAATTAATGATTTAATTTATGTGGTACTATTAAAAAGTCATCTGCTATTATTATGGGAACTTATGTATTTTCTTTATCATCTCTGCCTTTCAGGGATATGAATTATATATCACTGTTTTTATTCCTTTGTTATAATAATATAGAACATAAAAATATACTTAAAGCATTTTGAAGAATTACTGAAATGCAATAAAACATAGCTGCAGTCTTTCATAATTTAATTAATAATCAATTTCATCAGTTCAAAAAGTAAATTCTGTAGGATAATATTTAATTGTTATCTAAGAAAATTGGAAAGGACAAAGGTGGGGTATAAACAGAGGGTCTATGATTAAATAAATTGGGGCAATTCCATGATAGAGGAAGGATTTCTTATTCCATTCCACACAATGAATGTTAGCAAAGTCCCATTGATTCATGTTACATGGGATTATTATTTGCTGAAGAAAAAAGTGTTTTTCAAAACATATATACAACTTAAAAGTTCCCATTTTAACCCTTTGAAATATACAATTCGGTGGTGTTAATTAAATTCACAAAGTTGTAATACTATTAGTGCCATCTATTTTAGGTTGTATATATGGTACCCGAATAAAAATGCAATAAAAATAATCCATAGAACTGTACAACCCAAAGGATGAATCTTATGCAAACTGTAAGCTCTGGTTAAATAGTGCAATTATAATAATATTATTTCGTCAATGTTAACAAAAGTATACCACTAATACAAAATATTAATAATAAGATAAATGTGTCTTTGTGCATGGGAACTCTGCACTCTCAGTATGGTTTTTCTGTAAACTACAATTCTTTTCTTTTCTTGACTGAATTAAATAAAACAACAAAAAAGCAAAACACAAAAGTTTTCTTTGAAGGAGACTTCCCATATTATTTTTCCCTTGAGGATGTATTATATTATTTGAATTCTAAATAAAAACAAACTAAATTTGTAATGAATGAACTTAAGACAATAACTAAATGCAAGAGTTTTTTTTTAATAATTAAATGCAAGAACTTTTTCTGCAGGAGTAACTTGAAGCCATACAAAATCTGAATCACTTAGTTATATTCATTGTTGATACTCTGGTAAAAGAAAAAAAAATCTTTCAGAAAAATGTCCCTTGTGCTAATATAACTAGAATAAAACCTCTACTTAAGGTAAAATTGGCAAAAGTAAATTTCAGCCAGAAAAATGCCAATGGAACTTACTGTATGTGAACGCTTTTGAAAATTGATTGTTTTTATTCAACAGTCTGAAGTAATAAGTTAGGTCTTAAATAAATGATGGAGAGTAGACAGGGTAGTGATTTGAGGATAGCCTTAATAGTGTCTCAGATTTTAGAGGAGTCAGGCATAGAACAAACTGTTAAGACAATTAGTCTTTTCTTGCCTTCTTCCTTTCTTTTCTTTTTTTTTTAATTAAGTATCATATCATTAGGTGGATACTGTCCTTTTTAGTGTTAGATCAAGCTAAGTTTTGAACTTGGCCAGCTGATGGTGTCTAGTTGTCTGGTCAGGCAAGAACTGGCCTCACCATTACTGCAAGGATATTTCATGGCTGGTTGATAAACCAGAATGTTGGTTAATTGAATCATCAGTCAGCTGATAACATCTATGGCTGATGACATCTATGATCAGTTAAGAGTGTGTCATCTGCAGTGAGAGTATCCAATCAGCTGAAAACTTTTAAGGGAGAAGAGATAATGTTCACTACTTCTTTAACTAGCCAATCTTTCCAGTAGTGTCAGTCAAGGAATTTCATCAAGTTGTCAGCCTCACGGCCTGCCCTATGAACTTGGCCTCTTACATCCCATGGCTGTGTGAGACACTTTTATAAGTTTTATATTTACAGATATCTCCTGTTGGTTCTGTTTCTCTAGAGAACCCTGACTAATCACCATAATTAAGGTCTTAGAAGTCTGTTATCACATCTTTGCAATAGCAATGTAAAATAGACGTGAATTTAAGGTAAACCTGTCTATTTTCTAAGTATGATTTATTATTATTATAGTTGATTTTTAGTGAGTACTTAGGTACTAAAAAATTGAATATATTTGCAATTATATTATAATTATTGTATTAAAAATAATTGTATTATTTTTGTATTAAAAAATTCAATCTTATTGTAAAAAATTATTGTATTAAAAATTCAGGTAAATTAAATTGATGATTTATGCTATGCCATACTGTGGAGTGAGTTGAGAATAGTGTGTAGCAGTGTTGCCATGTTGCAGGCGCAGCAGCTCAGGCACTATAAAAACTTTTAGCAAGTAACTATTTTATGACTTACAGACACAGAGTTTCCAAAAGAACAAGGGAAGAGATCCCGTCATGTCTGGTTCCCCAAGGAGGCCAAACTGCTTGGTTCAGAGTCAGTGAATGGCAGCTTTGCAATCTGTGGTGGTTTGAAGCTGTATGTACCCCAGACAGAACACCTGTTTAAGTCTAATCCATTCCTGTCCATGTGAACCATTTGTAGGTAAGACCTTCAAAGGATTTGCATGAGAATGAAAGCATAACATACAAAAGAAGTCCTTAGGCAAGTGAGTGCCCTACCTGGTGGCATGATCGGTGAAGCCAGAAAAATATAACAGCTGAGTTGAGATTTTTTTACATAAGGGTTAAGAACTGAGAAATGGGAAATATTTTTAATGAAAATAAATGCCATCGGTAAACCTATTTAGCTGAAAGTTCAGGATTATGCATATGAAAATACTGTTACTGTTGTACAGTATTTGGCTAGAGCAATCAGCATTTTGACTTTAATTCAATGATAAAGTGTATAGATTTGCTTTTTCTTTCCTTAGAGCAGTAATAGAAAATTGATTTTGAGTGGCAATTAAAAAAAAAATGAAGTGGTAAATATGACTCATCAAATAGCATGCTTGATCAACATTTTGAACAGTTTTCTATGAATAAAAATTAGATAATATTATAGTTTAATCATTTTCCACTGCCTTTAAACAAGAGAATCTAGATGATTACAACCTCACACTGTTACCTTGTATATGATTTTAGAAACATTCTCTAGTCTTCCCAATAAAGATGTACTCTGATAGCTATTTTAATCTTTGCAACAACAACAAAAAAAGAACAATTATACAATGGTCTATAATTTATAGATGGTATAAACAATAAGGTCAAGCTGAAACATTGCAGGATTTTCCACCCATCCTACATTCATGTTTTAAATGATAGTGTTCTTGAAAGCAGAAAGATTTGAATTGCCAGACATTTGGACATAGACCATTCTTTTCAACTTTCCTTTAATCTAACTGAGTTTGAGAATGTTGTGCCTTTTATATTTTTATGGGCAATTCGAGGAATTCTCTTATCTTGGATTACACAGGATTCTTGCTTTAAAACAGCTTCTATAATGCTGCTAGAAATGTATCAACCTTGGAAGAATTGACAAAATAGTCACTCAAGTAAATTTTATGTTCTGTGGTTCTTTTTAGGAAATGTAGTTGAGAACAGATACTTTAATTTTAGAAGTCATTCTAAGGAGTAACATGTGTCTTCAGAGAGGAAATAAACAAGTTTCTCTTTTCTTCTTTTTAAGATGATATCTCAATTTTCTGATGTGACAATCCTGAAAGAATTTCAATTGACGTGGAGAGATACTCTGATCAATCTACTTTAATGGTGATTGTTCTGAAGCAATGCTTGCATTATATTTCCCTTTATTCACCAGCATTTGGTCCTGATAAAAAGCCTTCTGTGGTTATATATTTATCAATTTTAAGGGATGCTTCATAGTAACCTTGTTCCATTTTATCCATAGAAAATGTCACTTTCGCTTTTGCCTCATCATAAGAACGCAAATCTGCACTGCAAATAAACTGTGTCCAAATTAATTAAAGAGAGCTAACCATTAATGTTCCTGAGTTCTTCCTGATCATCTAAAATAGCACAAACTCAAGTGTTTTGCCTGGGAAAACCTGTTCAGGTAAAGCCTGGAAGCATAAAACAGATTTTAAGTATTCAATGATTGGAAAATACAAATTAAGTTGAAATTACAATTGTTAATATATACCAATATCTCGATAATATTCCCAACGGTTGCTTTGGGGTGTAAATTAGTGCAACATTGGTAGAAGAATTGATTTTGTAACATGCCAGTGAAAGTAAAGTTGTTTTAACATATATAAGATATTTTCAAAATTAATTCTTGTAAATTAGATAGATGCCCTGCTTAAGAAACCTAGGTTTCTATGAAACCTAGACTTCCTATGACACCGATACAATCTAATGTTCTAAATCATATATATGTTTATCTTATATCTTTATTTTCCTGATAGATGATACCAGCTGAACATCATATATGGAAAATGTATAGCATGTTTTCTATATATTAGTTAATATTTGAAACAATTTTGTAAATTTTAGTACATCCTTATTTTCCTGTACTTTCCCAATGTAGCATTTTGCTTTTCTTCAGGAAGGATAAACAAACAAATAATATTTAGCTAGGTTACACTCTAGTTCCGTTATATCATTAAGCCATACTGGGAACAGATTATTCTATAATTATCTATTAAAAAATCTGGAACCAATAAAAGGTGAGGCTTATAGGAATCTATCTGATTGACAGTAAACTCTCTTTATAAACAGTTATTTAAAAAATTCATATTGTCATAAACAAATTATAATGTAGAAACAGCAAATTCCCTTATTTCCTTATCTAGAAAACTACATTAGTTCTCTTAATGATTTTGAGTCAGTATCATTTGGATAGAATTAAGGAAATCTAGTTTATGATTCTCACTGTTAATATGTTTTGCAGTTATCAGTTCAACAGAATAAGACAGAGAACTGAAACCAAACAATGGTCAGAGATAGTACATCAGAAGATACCAAGTACTCAAGTCCTTTGTTGAGAACCATATATAATCCCATCTTGTAACATTGCAGATGCATGTAAAATGCAGAGATCTCATGACAAAAATGAGAACAATTAAATTTAGTCACTAGATCTAATCATAGCTACTGAAGAATCAACATGATCATCTTTATTGGTTTTCATTATTTTATTCACAGAAATAATTATAAAATTCAATTCCATTCCTATTGATATAATGGATGATTGAATATCTTTTTCTGTTTTAATAACTCAGACTTAAAACTGAGGTTCTATGTAGCAAATGCATGCATATCCATAGTTGAGATAAAGTAAATATTTGTGCTTGAATATATGAAAAAAATTATTCAAATTACTTTTTACCTTTATATAAAATTTGGTAGCATGGGTGTATATGTTTGTTTTTTATGGTCTTCTGCATGGAAGAGATATATGGATATACAAATACAAGGGCTATGACACCAATCCCATCAAATTGGATATATAAAGGTCCTTTGCATTTTATTTATTGGACAAGGAACATTATTGGAAATAGAAAATGTAGCTGATTATTCCAAAATTTTAAGAGTTAAGTAGATTTGCCCAATGACTATGAAGATGTGAATATGGATGTTAAATTAACATTTATAGTTTATTATTTATATTTCATTTTAATTAATTAGACACTGATATTAATTGCAAATATATAATATTTAAATATAAGTAGTATGTTAATATCTATATCCACAGTTGTATGACTGTAAGTATGTATTTGGCTCAAATATGAGAGACCAGACTGTAGCGTGCTAAGGAAAAGGTTAAAGTGGAATAATGAAGTATAATTGCTCACATATTTAGATTTTTGACTAAATGATTCTCAGGAACACTGTTATATATAAAATTGAGGTTTAAATGTATAATCCTTAAAGAAGGGACGTGGCAGGTCAGTATTGTCTTCAATTAACACAACGTCTTAAATTCATAGACTAATAAGAATTGATATGTTACGTGTACTTGTGTATATGAGAGGGGAATAAGATCATACACGCATCAAAACATGTGTATGTGCATCCAACTTTATTTTGGGGAGTCATAGATGAAAATTTTTACATTGTTTTATGTGATCAAAGATAATTATTCATATATCTAAGGGACATTTGTTCATTTTTAGCCTGAAGGTAGAAAAGCTTCAAATGGAAATCATGTAAGGATATCCAAAGAGATAGTACTAAGCTAAGTATGGTGGCCGACCCCGAGAGACCTAGCTAGTGGCATTGTTTTCTTATATCTACTGCCATTTGGACTCTGGTAGCAGGCTTCCTGGCTTTTACTCTATTCCTCCTATTTGCCTAATTCACAAGATTTTAAGGATAAGCCTAGATTTATAATTTATTGGTTTATAGTGAAAACTTAAATTGTCCTAGGAAAAGGATAACTACACTGTTAATTATATTTGTTTATTATGTTTATTATAGTCAAGTTTATTCAAATTAAAGGATAGCAATTAGGCAACATGAAATAAGGAAGTGCCTTCACCAACACGGAAATAACTCACTTGGAATATCCTCTCTCAGATTTGCCCACCCATTAAAACAGCATTTTATGAAGAATGGTTTTCCTTCTGTAAAACTGAACATTAACTTTCCAAATATTCAAACCTAGAAATAAAATATTAATGGTGTGAGAATGAGTCAGCCTCTTCAAGTATACCATTATCCTCTAACTGAAATACCTTAACAGCTTTCTAATTTCTCTTCCAGTATCTATTTTTGACCCCTTCCAAGCCATTGGCCATATTGAAATTAGGGAAAACATTCTACAAAAGAAAATCATATAATATCACTCCCCTTATTAATGCTGTCTCAATGATTCCATTAATTTTAGAATACAACCCAAAATTCTTAAAGTGATCTAAAATATTCTACATCATTTGGCTCCTCTTTAGGTCTCATCTCATGCTACTTTCCCCTAGCCCTTCGTTCTTATTCATTCTGCTCAGCATTGTCATTCTACACAGTTACTCTCCATTCCTCAAACATAACATGATGCCTTCTGACCCAGAGATATAGCTACTTTCTCTTCCTTCTGCACTGGAATACTGTGAACTCTATATGGAAGCTAACTCAAGAAATTCTCAGCTTTCTAATTTCTCTACCGGTATCTTCATCATGTTTTTCTTCAAACACACTTTCCTCAGAGAATCCATTATATGTTTTAGGATAGACTTAGTACTATAATTTATACTTCTATAAAATTATATATTCTGTAATCATAGTTTGCTCTATTCTTGAATACCTAGGAACGCTATTTGATTTGTTTTCCCCATATGGACTGAAAATTTTATTAAAACAGATAACACTGCCTATGTCATTAAATTGTTTACTCAGAGCACCCAGTATATTGCAGGGCCTTAGAAATTTTGCTCAACTCAATCTTTTATGTTTTCAAAAGCAGAAATGTGAACTTTGGAACACTGGGTAATCAAGAGTGGTAGAAAGGTTATTTGTGTATATATACACACATACATAGACACACAAACATGCTTATTTGATGGAAGTTGCCTCTTAAGGTGAAAATAGTCTTTGCTACCTCCACCATGATCTGAATTCTTACTATTCTGTAAGTTAATGATCATGTTATTTGAGCTATTTTTCTCAGTTGGAGGATATAGAATAAGGTAAAATGATAATCATAGTTGAAATATCAATAAAAGACCAGAGGTACTTATTTCACATCGTTCAAAACTCTATATTCATTGTAATTGGTAGAAATGTTCCCCAAATATATTTTGTTTTAATGCCTTCTTAAATTTGTTCACAGAAAACTCCTGATCTACACCATCTTGGGAAAGATGACCATGAAAAAACTCAAAAGTAACTGTTAGAAATAACAGCAAAAATAACTACAGCAACACACATACACAATAGACTCTACTCTCTAATATTTAGAAAAAGACCTCTTGGTATTATTCTATAAAAGAATAATAACAGTTTTACTAAAATGTTTAAATGACATTAATGAGAATAACTCAATACAGTAAAATATGAGGTAGCAGACCTAGAAGTCAGTTTAGGTACATAAAAGTGCAATTATAATGCAACTAGCCAACAAGTACTCATCTAAGAAATGTACAGTATGTATGTGGTTTTGGTAGGTTGACTTATGTACCTCAAGAAAAGAATGCTCTTAATCTGCATTCTTACTGACTTTAACTTATTTGTAAATAGAACCTTTTGAAGATATTCTTATTAGTTAAGGTGAGGCCAACTTAATCAGGGTGAGTCTTACTCTATAAGGAAACCTTATAAAGAGAAGGGCATAGGGAGAAGTAAGGAGCCAGTAGCTGGAAGTCAGCATAAACTAGAAGCGCTGACACGAAGAGTGAATGATCACCATGTGATAGGCAGTAAAGATGCAAGTCAAGAAAACCCAAGGATTCCATTAACCCAGTGCCAGAACACTATAGAATATGGGGAGAAAACATTGCCATGTTTTTGGAATTCAAGGGTCTGAAACTGACTTAATACATGCTTGTTGTTTAAACCAACTCATTGGGTGGTATTTGTCAAAGCAACCTAGCAAACCAAGACAGTGGTACAGAATTTTTAAAAATCAGAACCAAAGGGGGGGGGGAGAGAGAGAGAGATTGAAAGGACTATCAATTAATGGAAACAGTGATTTTGATCTCTATGAACCTTCCCTCATACTTTTCATTCAGAATTTATTTACTCTTGTTTTATGCCTCATTAAATCAAATGACTAATTTTATTACAGGAGATTAGTAACACTAAGCTGCTGCAGTCTCCTAAAGGGGCACTTGGTTATACTATCAGAGAGCAACAGAGAATATAAAGATGATGTTCTTTATGAAAAGAAGGCCATTGGAACTTTAAAAGCACAAGTTTCTGAAGTCATTCTTAATAGATAAAAATACATTTCATTAAGCTTCGCTATATCATAAAATCTGATAATCATAATGAAAACTGATTGATCAAGACAGTAATAAATTATTGAGTTATATTTTGTATTCATGATTTATTCAAGGAGTTAAGATACCGCACAAGCCACTTTACAAAGGTGCCTCTCTAAAAAGTATTTATTAGCTTAAAAAGAAGTTTCTTAACATTTTAGCTTAATGGTTAGTTCTAAAATAATAAACCTTCCCTATAAACTTAGCCAATCATGAGTATTAATTTTTTAAAGATTCCATAGAGCTCAAGTTTAACTAAATTCTTTAATCAAGGTTTCATATTAGGTTCTGTAACAGTAATAATTAATCACAAAAGTATTCTTAAACTAATAAGCTTGATTTAGATATAAAACTGTAATTGTCTCTGACTTCATTCTTTTATTCATTTGAAAATGTCTATTAAATCCATAGTATATGAAAAGTTTTGTATTTTATTAATCTGTTGATGAAATTGATATAAATCCTTCTCTCTGGGAGTTGATTTTGGTAAATAATAGTGAGGAGGAAAAGGAAAGATATGTAGCTTTTATTTAGCAGTTTATATGCACCAGGCACTATAAATAAATAATATCCATATATGCCCACACTAGGTGAAGTTACCATTACAGTCAAACAAATGTAGTCTCTGATAGTTATATAATTTACTCAATGTAATAAAATTAGATGGAAAGCATAGGGTGCAAGTGTAGTTCAATGGTAGAATTCTCGCCTGCCATGTGGAACACCTGGGTTTGATTCCTGGTCCATGCACTTCCCCAAAAATGGAAAAAGCAAAACAAACAAACAAAAATTCAACAGATGGTGCTGCACTAATGAGATATTCACATGGAAAAACAACGAAATGTGATCCCACCATACAGCACACACACAAAAAAAATTGGATGGAAAGGAAGTTTTTAACACCCGCCTATTGAAAGCACAACACAAATGCTTTCCTGTGTAATGCAAGTAGAGAACCATAAAATAAATTGTAATATAAGGTAAAAGATGATTAAGAATATACAAAATACACACATTACAAGTGAGTGTTTGTCAGTTCCTCAATAAAGCAGACGCCTTCCGCTCAGCTCTGAGGGTTGTCTCCTGAGTCGTGTGCTGTGTGCTATGTGTCTGTGTGACTGACTCAGTATGGCCACTTACCTCCAGCCATCAGCTACGCCACAAGTGTTTTCTCAGATGAGAAAATTGATTCCAAATAAGGAATAAGAAAATGAAGATCACTGGATCTACTAAGACTAGACAAAAAGTGCTTAACAAGGAGATTTTAATTTTATCCTAGAAAATCTAGAATGCTAGGAATTTCTTTTTTAAACAAAAGAAGTTGAACTAATTGCAGTCAGTTAAAAAATCTCCTCTTCTTATTATGACTTTCTCAGCCATACTTCCTACCTGCCTGGATGCATAACATAGCTACTAGCATTTTTTTGGTAACTGCAAAAAGGGGAAATTAAGTTAGAAATGCATTTATTGTAGGTTTTGTGCAATATAGTTATGTGGATCAGAATAATTGTTATGCTTTGCTTATCTGTCTCACTGAGAATTCTTCCATCCATTGACACAATTCACCAGAGCCATGAAAGGATGATGAAGAATTAGAGGTTATATCATGATGCGTACTTGCTTGTCACAAGCTTTGGAAGTATATATGGGAAATTGAAGAAAAAAGAAATGTCTAAATACTAAGGGTTGAATATAACCTGTGGAAAACTTATTACATGGGCAAAAGAATAAAGTTAAAATAGAAAATTTCTCTTGATCAGAATGTACTTGATGGTGCAATATTTATAATTATCAGTTGAGTATAAAATTAAATACATATATATTAATTTGCACTAAGGAATGTTTAGTATAAACAAATTTAGAATTCCTATTTTTGTAGGGCATAAACCTATGACATTACAGCACAGAGATATATCTTAGTTTCCCATATAATGTGTTGAAATATCACAGAATCGATTACCTTAACAATAGGAATCTATTGGCTCATGGCTTCAGAAGCTAGAAAGCTTGCTTCCTCCCACGCAGACCAGTAATTCTTAGTTTCTTGGCTTTCCCATTTCCTGGCCATGTCCTCCCTTTTCTTTTTTAGTTCCATTTACTTTCAAATTCTGACTGCTCCCCAAGGCTTTTTTCTACAAGGTCTCCAGCAATATGATTGAGACACATCCTGATTCAGTTGGCTACACCTTAACCAAAAATAACATCTTCAAAAGGTTCTAATTATAATAGGCTCACACCCACAGGACTGGATTAAAATTAAGAACATGCTTTTCTTATGGGATACATAATTCAATCTGCTACAAATTAATAAATCTTTTGTGAAATAGTATTTCCTACAAATTCTAAGATATATATTATCATCTTAACATATTAGCAATAATTAATAAGCTAGAGAGAAACAGCACTTTTTTTTGGAATGAGTAGGCTCCAGGAATCAAACCCGGGTCTCCAGCATAGCAGGTGAGAATTCTGCTACTAAGCCACCATTGCACTGCTTGGAAACAGCTTTGTAAACTATCAAAAATAAAATAACACATGATTAATCCAGCTGGAAGAATAATATCTGAATTAACATTTGTTTATTAAAGCAAATAAAATAAAATAACATTTTACTTACATACGAGACTGTTAAAGAGTATGTTGACAAACACTATTCTAGTAGTATAATAGGCAGTTAACTAAAAGTATGAGGCTACTATTCTTAATTTATGTATTTGTGGCATTCAGCAGTTTTTAAGCATTTATAACTTGTTACATTTGTTTTCTAATTATAAAAATATTTATGCTCACACCTAAACATCTATTAACAATTTTGGATTATTTTATTAAAGAAGCACCCTGGAAATGAAAAAAAAAATCAAGGTACACACAATTTAGATACATTTTATAGCTGCATCTCAACTTGGGAGGTTAAGTTGAGATTTCTGAAAGTGGAGAACCGCAGCAGGAAGAATCGCTGGAGTTGAACAGCTCAGTGTGACCATCATCTCAAAATTTCCCAAAACAATACTAGATACCATTGCTGGCCTTAGTGCATTCCGCAGAAGGAGAAATTGAATTGCCTTACAACGAATCATGAAGAAATGTAATCCCACCTTTTTCCTTGACACTAACATCCAGTAGTTTTGAGACACCAGACGGGGTAAGATTATCAACACATACTTGCATTTCCAAGTGGGTGGGAGCTTAGCAGTTCCATCTAATTTAGAAATTTGAAGAGATATAATATTACTCTCTCCTGAGAAATACCTTTAAACTCAGATGAGGAACCTGTCCAAGACTGTGAAAGATTCCTTGTCCTTGTGTTTATGTATCATAAGATTTTTATAACCCTGCTTTTAGAACGAACTGTTTTGAAATAACAAAAGCTGAAAAAACGCTGTGTAGATGTGCAAATGGATCTTGGAGCAACCAGAGATTTGGCAAATTACAGGGGTCAGGAAAAAAATGCATTTGAAAACGCATTTTTAAAAAAAATTCCTTAGAAAATATGATAAAATCAAAAGAATGATTTTGAAGGAATGGGAGGAAGATATTTTCTGGTATGTTTCAATAATTCAAATTATAAAAAATGTAAATGTCTCAAAGACAACACTTAAGCTAAAGGTTTTAATTAATTTAGCACTCTCCTTTCCCAGATCTTGGAAACTGACTGGAGGGAAAACACATAATCATCCTAACTTCTCATATTTTAAATTATTGTTCACTAACCTACTGGCCCTTACTTCTCATGTTCCCTTGGCACACCAATTTTCTCACTCTCCTAAATCACTCTTTCACAAGTTCACACCTCTCTTTAAATTCCTAACACTCTCCACCTCCTCACTGTTGGCTGAGGTCCTTCCTTCCCTTTTTACTGAGAATATGGAATCAATCAGAAGAGAATAGTCATATGCATACACAACTACATATATTCATATTCCCAGGTCAGGCTCTTCCTTCTCTCCTGTTACTATGGATGGACTACCTGTGCGCCCTGCAAAGTCAAATATGTCATTTTTGTACTTAGTCCCATCCCTTTTCATTTATTCAGGCAGTTTGCCAGACAATGCCCTTCTTTTTAAGAAATTCTCTCTCTAACCTGAATCCCTCTCTACTAGATTATTTTATCAGCAAATAAACCAGACTCTCCTTCATTTAAAAAATAAACCAATATATAAAAGAACAAAACAAAACATTTTTATTGTCATGATGTCCTGCTTTCCTTACTCTCCACAATGTTATCCATCCTTTGTTTGTACTATTTTCCTTTTTCTCAAATGACTCAACCACACTGTCACCTCAGGATCTTTGCATTTGCTCAAATTTCTGTGTGGAATCCCTTCCTTGACATAGTTAATGGCTCTGCCCTTTGACAGCTCTCACTTCTTTCATGTGTCTCCTGAAATCTTACTTTATCGTGAAGGACGTCCATAAAGACCCTATAAATGAGAGTACCACTCAATCAGCATGCCCTAGCAAGACTTACTCTCTTGTATCTTTTCTCCTAGACTTATCCCTCTCAGACAATTGCATATCTATTTTCTGACTCCTTTACTATAATATAAGATCCATGAGATCAATATTTTCTTTATTTTCAAAAGAGGTTATATTCAATGAAATATAAAAGAAATGTGTGGATAGAGACAGAAAGCATGACAATAGAGAGGAAAATTGTGATTTGTTAAAAGAATAACAAATAGTGAAGAAAAAAAAAAGAAACAACTAGCAAATAAAGAAAATGCCCTGTCTTGTCTTGTATAGTTATAGGAGAATTTCCAACTTGATTAAGGAGCCATTTCAAATCCGTGGGAAACATTGTACCTGGGGCACTATTGAATGTCAATGAGAGAGAAAATACAAAGTTCCACTCTATCTCTGCCATTCTAAAATCGAATAAGGGTTAAATATTTAAACATATAAAAATAATAAAATATAGAACAAAAATTGTGATATGTATGAAACTGTTTTAGGGAGGTCTTCCTTCTATAAGAAGCACATTTTTATATTAAACAAAAATAGCAAAAGCCATACAGTGAAAAAAATGAATGATATGACTACCAAAAAAGTAAAATGTGTATAATAAAATAAGTATAAACAAAATATAATTCAATGACAAAATGAGAGAAAAGGTATTTGAAGAGCAGATTGTGAATAATTGGAAATACAAATGACTACTAAGCACTTGAAAGAAGCTCCATATTATTAGTTATGGAGGGAGTGGAACTGGAAACAACAACTTGGGGTAATGTATTTTCCTCATCAGTCAGACAAAAATTTAAATAATTGTTAATATCTAGTACTCATTAGGGTATGAGGAAAATAGAAATGTTATACATTGTTTATTTGAGTATAAATTTGGAAAGCCTCTTTGGAAAGCAATTAGGTAGTATCAATTACTATATTTCTTTCAACCAACATGCTCTAGTTTTGCAGCTCTATACTAGAGCCATACTCACACATGTATCCAAAGATGCACGGAAACATCTTTAAATGAAGGATGCATATTTTTGAAGTTAGAAATAAAATTAAATGAATTCTGTGGTGGCTTGGAGTTATGTACTCCAGAAGAATACACTCTCAAGCTTAAACCATTCAGATAGGTATGAATTCTTGTAAATAGAACTTTTTTGATAAGGTTGTTACTGTTAAGGTATGGCTCAGATCAATCAGAACAGATCGTAATCCTGCCACTGAATGTCATCCAGAGAAGGTCACAGAGAGAAAGAAGGAGGGAACAGACAGAACTGAATATCATGAGCACATGGAAGAAAAGGGAGAAACCAAGAGAGGCCCCACGTACATTGCCACATTGCAGAAAAAACAAGGACCAAGGATTGCCAGCAATTAGTACCAAAATGCCACAGTCTTCTGGGAAGAAAGCATTTTCTGGAAGATACCATGATTTTTCACTTCTCCTAGCCTCAAAATCATGAACTAATAAACTTTTATTGATTAAACCATCCCATTGCATTATATTTGATTTAGCAACCAGGAAACTAAAACAAATACATTCAAGAAAGGATGGAAGGAAGGAAGAAGGCAAGGAGGGAAGGAGGGAAATGAAAAGAAGAAGAAAGGAAAGAGAATGAATGATGACATCTTAGGTGTGGGATGTTACAACTTTAGTAACAGACAATAAAGTGCCATGGTATCATAATTACACTTGTGCAACTTTGCCTCTATAAAGGTGATTAATTTTTCTGTGCTGCACCCAGGATGTTAGATCGCAGTTAGTTTTACAGAAGGTAAACTCAAGTCTAGGCAAGTCTGGGAGAACTTTGGGTATGGAAGCACCTTGGTTCTGTTAGACCCTGACTGTGCTGATGATCTAGACAGGTTTTCCAGGACAGGAGTCATTACAGGCATACAGATTATCTTACTGATGTGGGCCACCAGTTTGTTTCAGGTGCTGCCATGGTCATGGCAGTGACTGTCAGTTATGTTAAATAATCTGATGTTGTGACGGATGATCCCCTGCTCAAGTTCTGGAAGCTACCATAGGACCCAGAATGCAGAGAAACTGAACTACTGAGCATAACTTGTGGAGATGACCAAACTAGCTAAACTTTTATTTGCCCTAATATGGAAGAATCTTAATATGCTTAGAGAACTTTGTGTAAAGCAATGTTTACAGAAATGTTACACATTTTGCATCATTATCTAGCAATGCTTTGTAAGCGATAACTTTATGTTTAGATTTAACAAGATAATAAAATTTTCTTACAGTCCTTAGCCCTGATGACTATTCTTATGACACTTCAAATGAGTTTGAGAGTTAGTTTACAATCATGAAAATTGTATGTAAATAAATAGTGGTTAAAGTTACACAGTACTGTCAAGGTACTTAATGTCAAATATTTGTCCACTTAAAATAGTGAATATGATTTTGTTGTATGTATATCTTACTACAATTAAAAATAAATGAATTAGGGCAGGCAATGGTGGCTCAGTGCAGAGTTCTTTCCTGCTATGCCAGAGCCTACCCATGCAAAATAATAATAATAATAATTAATTAGAAATTTAAAAAAGAGAATAAAGGTGCCAACCTGAAAGAACTAGCAGTGGCCAAAGATGGAACATTTAGAGCAACCAAATAAATAGCAAATGTACTGGATTATAACCTGAAGAGTAAAGAAAATATCCAAGGGAAATTTTTCCTTGCAGAAGCATTCCAACTGATAAACATAAAATGAGTGAAGAAAATAGAATGTTACCAGTACACAGAAGTAATTGTGAAGGCTGAGTCCACTGATAAATGCTAAAAGTAAATGGACAAAACTTTAAGGAGCAATAGGGTATTTGAAACTTCAAAGTTTCTCCCTCACAATATTTAATTACTAGCTGTTTTTAACCTTTGTCAGCAAAACCTTTGATACTTTTCCTTCTAAGAAAAGTATCTCTCTCCTTGAAGGTGGGCTAGATTTAGAGATTTGCTTCTAAAAGATAGAATATCAAGAGAAAAAGGGTAACTTCCTAGTGAAGACATCTGGACATCTGGTAGACATGGCCTTAACCAAGAGATCAAGGTCAACATCACCAGTCATAAATTTCCCTGAAATCATGTGCCCCTAATTTGATATGATGAGAAGGCACCTCACTTCTGTAGTGTTTTTCTTCAAAATTATAAGTCCAGTATAATTATAATAAAACACCATAAAAACTGAAATGCAAGAACCCTCTAATAAATGCCTGACTATCAAGGTCATGGAAAACACACCCAGATGTGGCTAAGAAGATCTTTCAACTAAATGCAGTGTGGGATCATAGATGGGATCTTAGAACAGTAAGAGGACACAGTAGAAAAACTGGTGTTTTCCACTTGAAATCTGTAGTTCTGTTAATAGTGACACACATACATTCATTGCTTAGTTTTGACAAATGTATCCTGATTATTTAAGATATTAACATTAGGGGAGATATGGGAAGGGGAAATGGAAACTCTCTACCTTCTCTTTAAAATTTGTCTGTAAGTCTAAAATTGTTTCAAAATAAAAAAGATAATTATACTGAGAGAGGCCCTGAGACAGACAGATGCTTCCAGTCCACTCCATCTGACAGCTTCAGACATTTATATTGCCAGCCTGGTGCCTAAGATTTTTGAGTTTAAGCTTCAGGCTGAGAAGCCAGGAGCAGGGATTTTTTGAGCAGATAAATGGCAGGACATCTTCCATGTTTTCTGAACTTCCTTGAGTGTCTTCATTTATTTAAATTTGGGACACATGCTAGCCTCTACCCACAAGGGACTCACATTCTAGTGAGAAATATGCAAAAATCTAAAAATAAATTAATAAGATAATTTCATAGTGATTTATGTTATACATAAATATAGCTTCATGGTGTGATACAAGAAAGACTGATGAGATGGCAATGTAAAATTGCACAGCCACTGTGGAAAAGTTTGGATTTCCTTGGAAAATTAAGCATAGAGTTACCATTTAACCTAGCAATTCCACTTCTAGCTATGCCCAAAAGAACTGAAAATAGAAAGTTGGACAGATATTTGTTTGCCAATATTCATCACAGTATTATTCATAGGCAAAAAGTAGAAGCAACACAAGTGTCTATCAGCAGCTGGATGAATAAAATATGGTATATCCAAGCCAAGAATGTCTTGAAAAGAAAAATTGCATGGGAAGATTCACGTTTCCTAATTTTTTAACTTATTATAAAGTCACAGTGGTCAAAACTGCATGGAACTGGCATAAAAATAGACATATTGATCAATGGAATAGAATTCTTCAATAAATGGTGCTGAAACAACTGGATATCCATCTCCAAGAGTGAAAGAGAACCCGTAACTTATACCCTAAACAAAAATTAACTCAAAATGGACAAAAGATCTAAATATAAGAGCCAGTACTATAAAATTCCTAGAAGAAAAATAGGGAAACATCTTCAGGACCTAGTGATAGGAGATAGCTTCATAAAGCTTATAACCAAAGCACAAGCAATAAAAGTAAAAGTAGATAAATGGGAAATCTCAAGATTGAATTCTTTTGTGCTTTAAAGAATTGTGTCTAAAGGGTGAAACAGCAATTGACTCAATGGGAGAAAGTACTTGGTAATCACATATCTGTAAAGGGTTTGATATAAAGCATTCTGTTGGTTTGAACATATGATATCCCCCGGAAAAGCCATGTTTTAATACTGATTCAATCTTGTGAGGGCAGCCATTTCTGTTAATCCTGATTCAATATTGTAGGTGCACCCAGTTTTGGTGCACCACATCTTCATGGATTTAATCTGTTTAAAAACTTCCACCTACAATATTGAATCAGGATTAAGAGAAATGGCTGCCCTCACAAGATTAAATCAGCATTAAACCTTCTGATTAGATGGATATATGACTCCATCCATTCCAGACGGGTCTTGATTAGTTTACTGGAGTCCTTTAAAAGAAGAAAAATTTTGGAAGGAGTTCAGAAACAACAGAAGTGTCAGAGCTTACAGAAGAACACCAGAGAGAGAGCTGACAGAAACTTCTGAACAGAGCTGACACAGATCCTGACGCCTGCAGAACAGAGACACAGATGTTTGCAGATGTTTGGAGTCCATCATGAGATGTTAGGCAAACCAGAAACTGGAGACAGCCAAGGGAAGCCAAAATGTGAAAGGCAACCCCAGGGAAGCAAAGTGAGGAACCCCTTCAGGAGCAGAGGCTGAAAGCAACAGAGCCCAAGAGCAAAGGACCAGCAGATGTCAGCCACAGGTCTTCCCAGCTGACAGCAGTGTCCAGACCTATCAACAGTTCTTAAGTGAAGGTAACCTCTTCTTGGTGCCTTAATTTGGACCCTTTACACTTTGTTAGATTTTGGCACTGAATGAGGGGTGCTCAGTGGTTTGAAATACCAAAATGTTGAAACAATTTTTTACATGGATATAGGGAAGATTCTGGAAGACTTCTGAGGATTTTCATAGAGAAAGCTTGAATTTCTTTGAAGAAACTTTTGGTAGAAATGTGGACTCTATGGGTATTTCTGATAAGGCTTTGGACAGAAATGATGAACATGTTGTTGAAAACCTGAAGAAAGGCATTCTTTTTAGACCTAAGGCGAAATTTGACAGTGATAAACTTGAATATTTAGCAGAAGAAATTTTCAAACTAAATGTGGAAAATGCAGCCTTGTTGCTCCCTGGAGCTTATAATAAAATGTGGCAAGAATGAGATAAGTTGAGAATAGAACTCTTGGATGCAAAGAAACAGCAATTTATGGTCTGGAAAATTCTGAGCTTCTAGAAAGTGAGACCTCAGTGAATAGGGATCCATGTGAAGATTCTGAAGCAAACGTGGAAGCATTGTGGGAGCCTGGCTGCCATTCCATTCTTCTGGGGGATTTGAAAATGTGCCCCAGATATGACAGAGATCCTGGGTGCTCCCTCAATGTTTAGAGAGGGTAGTGGTGAGGAAACAGTGGTCTCCCCAATATCCCCTAAGATTGCAACCTCCCCGGTGTTTAGAGAGAGCAAAGACACTGAATAAGTCCTGGGAAAGGGGGTCTGGCACTTTCTAAAGCCCCAAGCCAAAGGATTCTCAGAATTTGAAGTGTACTGGAGTTTGTCTGCATATTTTTGAAACTGTTTGGGTCTAGTAACCTGTGTTTTCCTTCCAATTTCTCTCTATGTACATGAAAACATATATCCTGTGAGTGTCCCTCCTTTGTATATTAGCAGCAGATAACCTGTTCTGAGTTTTACAGGTCCAGAGCCAGAGTAGGAATTTTTTGCCTTATAACAGACCATGCCTGTAATTAACTTTGATGTGATTTTGTATTGGTTTTAACTTCATAAAGTATGTAATTGTGTTGTTACTGAACTGTTTTAAGGCTTTATGATATTGTCTTGGAATGACTGTATTTGGTATATGGATAAAACAAGTATTTGGGGGGTCCAGAGGGTGGTGTGTACTGGTTTGAAAATATTATGTATCCCAGAAGAACCATGTTTTCATTCTGATTCAATCTTGTGTAGACAGCTGTTTTTCTTAATCCTGATTCAATATTGTAGGTGAAAACCTTTAATTAGATTATCTCCATGGAGATGTGGCATGCCCAATTGTGGGTGTGACCTTTTGATTAGGTAGAGATGTGACTCTAGCCATTCCAGGTGGGTCTTTATTGGTTTACTAGAGTCCTTTAAAAGAAGAAACATTCTGGAGAGAGTTCAGAAACAGCAGAAATGAAAGAAGTCTCAGAGCTGACAGAAACTCAAAGCAGAGCTGACACAGATGCCAACACTTGGAGAAGAGAGAAACAGATGTTTGGAGCCCAGTACACAACACCATGAGATGTTATGCAAGCTAGAACCTGGAGAGAGCCAAGGGAAGCCAAGATATGAAAACTAGCTCTGGAGAAGCAAAGAGAGGAATACGTATGGAAATAGAAGCTGAAAGCAAAAGAACCGAAGAGCAAGGGACAAGCAGATTTCAGCCATATGACTTCCCAGATGACAGAGGTGTTACAAACCTATCAGCCTTTTTTGAGTGAAGGTTGGTGATTAATTTGGATGCTTTCACTTCCTTAGAACTGTAAACTTGTAACTTACTAAATTCCCTTTTTGAAAACCATTCAATTTTTGGTATATCACATTCTGGCAGCTTTTACAAAGATTTCCTACAACTCATCAATAAAGAGACAAACAACCCAAGTATTAAATGGGCAAAAGACATGAACAGACATTTCTCCAAAGAGAAAATATAAATGTATAATAAACACATAAAAAGATGTTCATCTTCACAAGCTATTAGGGAAATACAAATCGAAACCAAAATGAGATATCCTCTCATACCTATAAGAATGACCACTATTAAGCAGGAAACTACAAGTGTTCGAGCAAAATTGGACAAATAGCTACACTTATTCACTGCTGGTAGGAACATAAAATGGTACAGCTGCTGTGGAATACAGTTTTACAATTCCTTAGAAAGCAAAATATTGAGTTACCATATCACCCAACAATTCTACTGCTTATTATACCCAGAAGATCTGAAAGCAGGGACACTAAGATATTTGCAATACTGATATTTATAGTGGCATTTTTTGTAATTGCAAAAAAATGGAAACAATCCAAGTGCCCATCAACTGATGGATGGACAAATAAAATGCATTATATGTATCTACACAATGGAATATTACTCAGCAGTAAGAAGGAATGAAATCCTGAAACTCATGACAGCATGGATGAATTTTTAGGACATATGCCAAATGAGATAGGTCAGACACAAAGGGACAGATACTGCATGATCTCTCTTATATAAAATAGTTAGAAGAAGCAAATTCATACAGACAGAAAGCAGACTAGTGGTTACCAAGGGTAATGGGAGGGGGAATGAGGATTTATAGATAGATAAGCATATGTTTTGGCTTACGAATGATAAAAATAATCTGGAAACAGATAATGGTGAAAGCTACACAATATTGTCAATGTATTTCACGTACTTAATTGTCCACTTAAAATGGTTAAAATGATTCTTTTTATTCATATTTTAACACAATTAAAAATAAATAAATGAAAAAAACACACAAAAGTTTAGCACTCTTGTACAAATAAAAACTTTTTTTCTCAATATACCATGATTTAAAATGCTAGACCAGCTTAAAGTCGCAATAGATTACATTAATCTTTCCCCTGAGAAAAGCAATCTATAGTGCTCTTCTTAGATTATCAAATAGCAGAGACCCCACCTGTACTGAAATTTAAAACTAAGGCTTTAATACATTCACATAATAGGTAAATATAAAATCTCATTTTATATTTTGTTTGCTCAAAAACAACATAAAGAAAGTCTTGGACAATTAGGCACTATGACAGAAAAGTTTTAAAGATGGAAGAGAATGGAAGATTTGATTACTGGACTAAATAAATTTATGTTCAACTTAATGTCATTTAAAACAAGGTTTTAAAAGTATAATTGTGGGTATATGAATAACAAGGAAAAGTAACTAAGTAATAAATATGAAATTTAGTGGTATATAAATTCAGTTGGTGGATCTTAATCTATTTTGGACTTATGTTTGCAATAGAATGGTAGAAAGGTATATGGCAGGAGAGGGCATTATTTCTTATAGAATTCAACTAATCCATTTTAAACATGAGGAAATTTACCACAGAATGTAAGTACCTTCCCTGTTCATAAACTTTTCATTGACAGAACAAGAATGAGCCCATAAATATGCTACTAGTCTCCAAGCAGCCGAGAAAATAGTCACATTTATATAGGTACCCACAAATGGGAGTCATCATTTATTAAGGGTTTCTGTAATTGAGCTGATTATTTTTTCCTATATAGAAACTGAAACATTACGGTATGAATTGAAGTCTCATTTAACCCTCTCTCAGGTACATTATTTTATTTCTTTATCAACGTGATACATTATAATGAATGAAGGATTCATAATTTAAATGTACTTTTTATTTTTGCATATGCTGTAATACATAGTCCTAAAAAAAACACTCGGTATTGTTATGTTAATTTTTAATTTTTATTTATATGAATGACATACAAACATTTAATTATGAACTATGTTTTTATATGGCTCTCATGTGCATCTGCTCTCTCTGTTGGAAGAAACATCTCAGCCTCCTCCTAAATGCCCCTTCCCCCTTAAAGGATTCCAGTTAAAATCAAAACCCACCTTGTATGGGTGGATTCACATCTCCATCTAATCAAAAGTTCATACCCACAATTGGGTGTGTCACATCTACATGGAAGCAGTCTAATCAAAAGTTCACATACTCAACTGGGCGGGTCAGTCTTCATGGAAACAATCCAATCAAAGGTTTCCACCCTAAACAATAGATCTGGCCCTACAAGACTGGATGGGAATTGAAACATGGCTTTTTCTGTACATAGTAGTTTCAAACCAGTACACCTGGGTAACCTAACGAATCTTCAGATTAAGAAATCAAATATTATCACTATTCTACCTCATGCCCCCTTCCAGCCCCTACCCTAACCAGGGTCACCACTATTCTTATTTCAAATGAATTTGTTTTACCTATAGCACCCTTCATATACATGGAATCAAACTTTCAGAGCTCTTTTGTCTATGGCTTATTCTAAGCATTTTGTTAGAGATTCCCCTTCATGGTTACAGGTAGATTGTTTATTGCTGATAAGTGTTTGATGGCATTCCATTGTACCAGTATACTACACTATAATTATCCAAAGAACTTTTCATAGATATTTAGATATTTGTCAGTAAGAGCATTATGACTAGCAGTGCTACAAACTTTCTAGTACATATATTTTAATGAGCAAGTGCATAGATATCTGTTGTGTACATACCTCAGGTTTACAGGACTGAACAGCATGCAGGTATTCGGTTATTGAAGATACAGCCAAATTATTTTCCAAAGTCGTTGTTTGAACTTATACCCCTAATGGCAAAGTATGATTTTTTTTTTTTTAACGTGGGCATGCACCAGGAATCGAACCTGGGTTCTCTGGCATGGCAGGCAAGCATTTTTGCCTGCTGAGCCACCGTGGCCCACCCAATGTATGAAATTTATTGTCTTTCCATATTCCCAGCAATATTTCAAATTGTCAGTCATTGTCACTTTAGTTATTTTGAAGTGTGTAAATGTGTATATTTCACTGATCACTCATGGAGTGGACATTTTTCCTATGTTTATTGTCCATTTGAATGTCCACTTTTGTGAAGTACTTATTTAAGTCTTTCTCCCATTATCCCTTTGGGTACTTTTTTCATTTGTGACATACAACAAATCAGATGGAAATATGAGGACTATATTGTCCTAAATTGTAGGTTGCTTTTATACGCCTTATTGTGTTTTTTGAGAAACAGAAGTTATTAATTTTACTATGATTCATTTTTTCTTTGAAAATAATATTTATTATGTTAGAAAACAATGAAAGTATGAAAGAGGAAAACAAGCAAAAAAAAAAATCCACAGTCCCAATTTCCAGATAACCCCTGTTAATTAAAATACAATAAATATATTCTTATGGAAAAAAAAACAATGCAGAAAGTCTGAACATGAAGACAAAGAAAAAACCCCCTCCTGCAAAGGTAACTTATGGATTTCTTTCAAGAATGTTCTCTTGCACAAGCAAAAGACACATAAAACATATAATTATTTACACACATTAAAAAATGTTCGCACTCCAGGAACAGTAGCATTGTGCCTTACTTCATTTGATGTACTTTGGGGATATTTCTGCATCAGCACTGCCAGCTTTTTCTCTGGGCTGCACTGGAATTATGGTACTTTTTTTTTCCCTATTATGCTTAGTATTAATTGCAACATTCTCAAAAATATATTTTTTCTCAAATATCATGAAGATGTATTCCAACAATCCCTTCTAAATGTTTATTTATTGTTTAACTTTTATTGTTTAACTTTTATGATCACAGTCACAATTAATCTGCATATATCCAATAATTTAAAAATATGTGAAATAAAGTTGAGAGAGGTGAAAGAAGAAATAGAACTTCCATAACCCTGGTGGGGAATTTCAACACACTTTTTTCAAGAGTTGATAAAACAAGTAAACACAAAATAAATTAGTGAAAGAAAATTTGGGGACTACGCAACTAATAAGTTAGTCATACCTGACATATATAGAATACTACATCCAAACCTAATAATTCACTTTCTTTTCAAATGCATATGGAATGTTTACTGATTTTGACCCTATGTTGAGCCTTTAAGGAAATGATCACCAATTTAAAAATATTATAATTAAATGTGTTTTTTTCCTGCCTTCAGTGGATTTAAACAAAATTCATCAACAAACTGGCAATTAGAAAGCCTCCGTTTTCATGGGAAATAAGGTATACACTACTAAGAAATTAAAGAGTTAAGAAGAAATGAAAAAGGAACAAGTAAACTGAACTAATAATAAGGAGCTTATGGCATATTAACTTTTATAGCAGTACGTAGAAGAAAATTGATATTCTTAAATGTAAAAACTGGAAAAAAGGAAAGGAAGAAATTTAATGACAATCTTCCATTTCAAGAAGCTAAAAAAATAACAGGACAACCAAAACTAATGAAAGGAAAAGGAAAGGAATTACCAAAGGAACTACAAACCTAGAACAGAGATCAACAAAAGGCAAGACAATCATGCAATAGGGCAAATCAGCAAAGCAAAAAGCAGAACAATGAAAATATTTAATAAGTTAATAAACTTATAGTGATACGATAAGGAAAAAATAAAGATAATACAACTTACCAATAATGAAAAGGAGGACATCAATACAAATCTTACATACATCAAAAAGGTAAATAGTGGATATTATTAACAACTTTGCATTATGTTTTACAGTTTGAATAAAATGGATAAATTGCTTCAACTGATATACTCTAATAAAACTGAATGATGAAGAAATATAAAATATGAAGACTCTAATATCATTTAAAGGTTTTTAATATAGTTTTAAAACCTTCCAAAAAAAGATATTCAAAGGATATGTTAGTTTCACAGATAATTTTTTTAAACATTAAAAGAAGAAATTCTACTCACACGCAAATTCTTTCCAGGAGTAGGAACAGATTGGACCATCCCATTTTTGAGGCCAATGAATCCTTGAATTTATAACCTTGACTCAAACTTGATAACATAATTTACTTAAAATTTTTTAAAATATGTTTTTAAATTTTCACTTAAAGCTATTTTTGTATTGTTTTCTGTTTTATAGTTATATTCTGTCTCAACTAAGTTCTCTTCACCATTCCTACTAATATTTAATTTTGCTGTGTCTTTTTTCACAATGTCAATTCATAGTTTTGTTTTATTATGCTTTTCTTTTTTAATGAACCAACAAAAAAAGAGGCAGCAAATTATTTTGCAATCATTTTGACAGTGTCAGTGTGAATAGTGTAATTTGAGAGAGTCAATAGTTATTGCTTGGAAGAGAAGGAAGTAAACCCTTCACACAAAGGGGATTGCATGCAGTGCCTGGCAGAGGTCAAAAATGATTAATTCAGGGATCTATCTGGAATCCATCCCCCCTCCTTACTTCGAAATATTTAATTTCTTCATCTATAAAATTTGAAAAGTGGTAGTATGTGGTGGGAAAGTCACAGACACACTAACAGCAATCTCCCAGCCCTGTCTACCACCCCCTCCTTTATATTATATGCAGATATTTCAGTGTTTCCATTCCATTGCCTGGAAGACATGTTGGCCTAATGAAAAGGCCTGAGCCTATCCTAAACCCAGAAACTGGCAACAAGCCAGGTGGGAACTCTGAGTGACAGAGTCCCCTTCCCCTGCTTTGTATAAGTATTCATCCTTCATAGAGTACAAGGCTCTCTCCCCTCCCAAGTGGAGTATGCAGAGCTGCCATCTATCACCCCTGACCTGAACAACTGGCCTCTTTTGGAGAACTCTTCCCCACTATGTCGTACCTCTTATGCTGAATCAGTAATAAGGTGGTCGTTGGCTGAAAGCGAACAGGAAATACTGTGTAGCATTCCACTCACAATATGTTCATCTTGTAATTGTTTTGAAAAATAGTAAAATTATTATAAAGTACATAGTGGCTGACTTTTTAAGCACTCACTATTATGTATTATTTATTATTTCTGTATGGATAGCTTAGCAATAAATGTGACAGTGTGGAAAGAAGATGTAGTCTTCGGGGTTTAGTTTAAATGCAAAAGGTGCACAAAGATCTTTTAATGCAGTCCACTGTAAGAGAGTTCATCCTATGAGAGTCTTGGAACCTGGTATCCATGGCACATAGATGTTTTGCAAGTGTAAGTATGGGTTTGAGAGACTGTGGACAATGACTGGTTCTTGGGACAAAGGTAACTTTGTCATTCTGGCAACCAATGTATCTAGGGCAACAGTCTTGCCTATGATTGAAGACTCCTAGCATTTTAATTTGTGAAAGAGTTCAAGGCCTATGAGACTGAGGAAGTTCAATGCTTTTTGACTAGGGAAGAAGGGAATAGGATATTACCTTGGGTTTGGAGCCCTTATCACAATGAGTTGTTTTCCATTTCTGCCATATTTGTGTAAAGAATGAATTGCACATAGTAGACCTAAGTCTCTTTACATGAGAATGAATAATATTGACCTTGCAAAATAATTGTATATAGATTCATAATAGGGTTTTAAATTTACCTGCAAGGGTGCTTAAAAGCTGCAGTTTATTAAGCTTCTACATAACCCTCTTGACCCTTTTGAGGCACCAGAGACTCTGAAAGAACACATTACTGTCCTCATTAACTTTGTCTGGCCTCTTTGGGTTTTAAAATTATCTTATTTTCTGGAAGTTAAGCCTGACCTTTTTGGCAAACTTCTGAGTTTGTTTTTTAGGTGTATGTATATATTAGAGGGATTACCTTATTTTGTTTGTAACTAGAGAAATGTTTGATATTTGCACTCTGGCCTTTGCAATTTCTACTACGTAGTCATGGGTGCTTATTATGAGATGGATAGTCTGGCCAGGTACACTGATGATTGGCAGCCCAGTCCTCGGAGAAGGGACTAGTTGATTGTTTCTTGTCTTTTGGCTTAGGCAAGACCTGAGGTCCTCTGTTAACTTGCTTGTCCTGCAGATCTCTAAGCGCACACTCTTCATTGTGTCCTTGGTAAAGACCAGTCACTTATTAGCCTTTACAGTCTCCATTGTGTTTCCTTCCCCAGAAGGCTCACAGTAGGACACTGCTCTCCTCATCACTCAAAGAAATATGGAGATTCCTGTATACATATCATACCAGAAAACTATTTATTAAAGTTTAGGTGTTTTGACTTGTACTTTTCCTCTGTTGACCAATGTGGTACAGCTAATTTTACCTTACTATAACTATGCTTTTTTTGGTATAAGACAGTCCTGATTGACATTTACAAATTTTTTCAAGCTTTCTGTTATTATTTCCTATCCTTTCATGAATTTAAATATGCAGATTTGCAGCCAAGACACAACCAGTCTGAGTGTCTCTTCCCCTCCCAAGGTTTTATTTCCCGTTCTTCCAATACTCAGAATTTAAGTAGGATTTTCTCTCTAACTGGGAGAATAGGGGCTACTCTTTCCATCATATATTGAGGTCTTTCTACCTATGGCATAAAGATCTGAACATTCAAGTAGCCAGGACCTGTGTCCTTTTTGATGGAAGCTTAAATATTTTAAATATTACTCTTTTCAACATTATATGACAATCAACATCTCACATGTGTTTTAGGGCTGTGCTGTTTAATACATAACCATAACCACAAGTGGCTACCGAGCAATTGAAATATGGCTTGCTCTAAGTGTAAAATGCATAACACATTTCTAAGACTTATGAAAAGAAAAGCTTATTAATATTTTATATTGATTACATATTGGAATGGAGTTTCTGGTATACATTGTGTGGAATGAAATTTCTTTTTGCTTTTTAAAAGTGTGGTTTTAGAAAATTTGAAATTATCTGCATGACTCACATTTTATTTCTATTGGACAGTGCTGTTCTAGGAACTGAAATGAGCTATTCTGTGTGCCAAATCTGAACATTAACTCCTCATTTCTATTTCATTTTCTCTGTAACAAACCTAATTTCCCCCTTGGCTCCATCTGGCAGAATAAATTCCTGGAAAAAATAAAATCACACTAACGTTTTTTCTTTTAAATATATCATTTATATATATGATCCTTGTTTCTAAAGAGAGAGGGCATTTTATGAGCGCCTGTGGTATCCTAAAAAGTTTCCTTCAGAGATTTTATTCTATGGTTAAGACAAAGGACACTGGTGAGGAAGAATTCCTACTGGAAAATTTCAACAGTGTGGCCTGAAAGGGCTACCGGGCTATGGGTATTTGAGAGATTGGGGAAAAATGATGTAACAAATATTTTTTATCTCATTATTTGTAAAAATTGTTTTTATGAGGTTAAAGTCAAACACATAAATTAAGCATCATTTATTTTTAAGGTAGCATTTAATGCATTCTCCAAGGTTGTGGAATCAGCACTTTTGTCTAGTTCCAAGATATTTTCACCAGCTCAGAAGGTTTTGAAAGCAGCAAATTCACAAAAATTCCTGTTTGCTAGTAGGTGGCATTTGGTGCTTTTGAAAGTAGGGATGGTCTGACCACAGGTGCAGTTGATGATCAGTATTATTAGCGCAAAGCTTGACACACACAACTGCTCTCCTCTCTTTTCCCTCTTCATTCCACACTTTCTCACATTCCATTGAGCCATGTCTTTGGGCAAATTGTTGTTTTTATTCCCATTCCTTCCTCCCTTTTGTTCCTCATTTTGTATAAGCCCAAATCTTAAACACCTTTATTTTGTAAACATTTACAAAAAATATCTTTGTGCTCCTAGCTTGTCTGCTGCCTGTGGAATTTATTTTTAATATATCTTATTTTTTTCCACTGTACTGTGCATGGACTTTGAGGTCATTAATTAGGTCCTAAGTCATCACTTTTATTCTGCATAGCATTTAGTCTCACAGCTTATGTCCACCAAAAGAACAGTATATGTCATATCAAGGAATAAGTGAACATATATTTTAAGAAAAACAGTTCCTATTAAATAAAAGCAAAGTTCTCATAGGATAATTGTCAAAATAATTATGCTTTAATTATGTTGTAGAAATAATTTCACAAGATAATGGTAACTTTTGTTTATCATAGTCCATAACAGTATCTTAATACTTTGTTAGTGCTCTTATTCTTACTGGAGCTCTTGGCATAATTCTGACTGTGGAATATTCAGAATAAAAGTTCACATTTAGTAAGAATTCTATTGATTCAGAAAATAAAACACCCTAAAATTTTAATTTCATAGAAATATTGCCATTTAGAACATTGTATAGATATCTATGTTTTTTCTATTTCAAGCTTCACAGAATAGAAAAACAATATTAAAAATTAATAAGCAATAAAGTGTCAGAACAATTTATTTGAGAACAAGTTCTACAAAAAATAATGTGAATTTCAAATTGTATAATTTCAATCTCTCTACCCCAGAATGAGGATGGTAAATACAGTCAGAGGTGATGAAAAGGCACCAAGGTGAATTACTTTAGAAATAACCCAAATTTCCTTTTGACATAGGGGGAGTGATTTATCAACATGTTACATACTAGTGATCAGCAGGTGGACACACTAAAAGATGGGAAGCAGGTAACATTATACTGAAAAATAAAAGCAGGTTCTCAAACTTTCTCACAATAATCCTTCTGTTAGAGAATGGGGCTGCATCAACCAAACCTGGGGCTATCACATTGGTGAATACAAGTGACTGATCATAAAAGCAGGACATATTGCACAGGTCAAATAACACCCTTAAACATACGTCATGACATGAATATATGTACATATTTTGGGCTAAGAAGAAGTCACAGAAATGTGGACCTCATATCAGGAGTTAGTCCTTTTATTCTTACAGGAATTTCTGTGCGAGAAGGTCACACTTCATGTGCCTGGAAGTTTCCAGGAGGAATTGAGACTCTCCATCTCATGATGATAAGCAACCTAAATATCATTGCCAATAGAATATTATGGCCTTCACTCATTTTACAAATATCATCATGCATTACTCAGGTTTAACTTCAGCAAGGATTTCTTATTCTAGCTTCTGGGAGTACAGCCTAAAGACAGCCTTCACCTAGAATTCTCCTTCAATAACTTCCTCAGCTAAGCATTTCCATCTTGACCAAGGTCATGTCCCCTTTCCATGAAGGTCAAACTCTAATGAAGGGATTGAAGCCCTGTTGCTAATGCACTTTATTATTCTTAATGATCTACTTATTTATTTTACTCCAACATGTCCTTTTAAAGCATTTCCCACTGTCATTACTCTATATACATTCAAAGCTTGTCCTCATAGTGGATATTCATTTCGACTAATCATTATAGAAAGATCTTAGAAACCATGATTGATATGCTGAAAAAGAAGAAAGCTCTTCAGCTATACCAAGTATGGACAAAATAATCTTCTGACCAACAGACTTGCAAAATCAAACTGACCTTCCTCTAAATTTCCATTTATGTAATGGGCAAAGGAAAGGGGAAATTTTGAAAGGGAAATTCTATGAAACTTTCATTTAAAAATGTCATTCCCTTTTACATATCGAGCAGGGTTTTATTTTACCTAAGGATTTTAATATATATACCTTGCAAAATTTTCCATGCTATGAGCAAAAAAAATATGTATTTATGGTTTTTCTATTTTTGCTCTGAAACACCTCAGAATGATAAAGTTTTGATACACTTTTCCTTTCTAAATATATTCTGAATTTATGCCATGCATTCATGATTTAACATCTATCCACTCTTTCAAATATTTAACATTGCACTTACAAGAATCCTAAATTTTTAATCTCCTAAATCCATACACTCAACAAAATAGACTAAATTTATCTTAGACATTTAAAATGAAATAAATTGAGTGAACAATACATGACACTTCTACAATATGTCATATGGTCTGGTATGAGTATAATTTGATTTCATGCTACTATTGATGCAATATTAACCATTTCCCTATGCAAAAATTATTTATTGGTAGATTCTGCAAGTGGTTATTTAATATATGTATTAGAGTTCAATCAAGAGAGAAAACCACACTTAATTTGAGCAGGGATATTTTAATATAAAGAATTATTAGCATAAAAAATAATTATTAGCATGAGCTTAGAATAACATGGATTTGTTTAAGAGGGGGAAAGAAGAAGGAGAAGGAGAAGGAGTAGGAGAAGGAGAAGAAAAGGAGTAGGAGAAGGAGAAGAAGAAGAAGAAGAAACCTAAGGGATATTTTATACCTGAGGGAGTTTACCAAAAGAAAGAACATAAGTTGAAGGGAAGAATCCCCTGGGTTTCAGACATCTTTGGAGAAGGTGTAATATGAAATCAACATGATAGTGAAGTTCTCCACTGTTCCTGACCAGAGCTGGTAGCTCTCACGGGGAGATACCCTGGCTAAGACCCTGATGAAATTTTCCAGGAAGCTGTCTGTGGGGTTTGCTGTGGATTTGCTAGAGAGACAGCTGACTCACCAGAAAGCAGCTTGAAATCCTTGGGGTTGGGAGTGAGGTGTTATTGCTCTTGACTTAACCAGGAAACTGTCATTGGCAAGCCCTGGAAAGCCAGCGGGAGAACTCTTAATATTGCTATGCTGCTGAAATTTATGCCCAAAGCCTATCATGGTGAGGCACCAGTTACCTCTAATTACCCAAGTTGGGGAAGGTTGTGATGTAAGAAGATAGAGAGGTTCCATTAGCTACTGACCACCAGGGAAGTTCTAAATAAAACCACACATTCCATGGAATCACAACTAAACCATCACATCCACTTGTATTAGGGAAAGAAAAATTTCTCCTACTCCTTTTAACATCAACAACTAGTGGGCAAAAATGAAATATTTATATGGCCCCATTCCATCATCATAGAATAGAAAGACAAAAGATTGATGAGTGGCATGGCTGACCCCTTTTTACTACTTAATTACACAGCATTCACATGCATCTTTTTACACTTATGTAAAGTTTTCTACAGAAACAAAATTCCTTATTTCTACCTGCAAATACAGAACTGGCCTTCTCACAAACAGTACAATTACAAAAAAAAAAAGGAAGGAAGGGAAGAGAACATGATTGGCAAATAAAATAACCAAATGCATATGGAAAAGAAAGAAACATATTAAAAACTAGAGCAATCCGCATTTCTTAATTGGTAATGGGGACATAATTGATATCTATGGCTTCCTTCTTTTACAATTCATTTTGTACTTCCCACAAACTCTTTTAGAATATCAGCTGGTTGAGATTTCTCACATAGTAGTTACCAAATATTAACTCCATAGTGATCAGAGTCCTCAATCATATAGCCTATTTTTTTGTGTGTCTCTGATTTGCCATTAACCTTTACTACTGGGCATTCCCTGATCAGACAATGCCCTGATTCCAGAAAGGATGCTTTTATTTCCATTGTATAGCACCAAGCCAAATTCCCTTGTATTTAGGACCAAACATATAGTCAGTGAAAGGACATCTTTCTCTACCTGTTGATACAAAGGCAAAAGGAGTCAAATATGGCCAGGTCTTACTTCCAATCCAATGGAACAATTGTTATTTCTCAAGTGGAAGAATTCTCATTCTAACATTCATGCTGGAAAAAACAAAGCTCAAAGTCACTAGAACAGAAAGCAAATAATATACAAATGAGTTAGTAGGTGTAGTGGTGAGAAAAGGCCTTACAAATCCTTTTTATTCTTAGACTCATGTGCAGTGAGTCTATGGAAGAGAAAACACCATATAAAAGTCTCTACTTTCAAGGCAAGGCATAACCTGAAATTTGAAGGAAATTCTCTTGCAAATTTCAGTATAATTGAACCTTCAATGAGATATCCCACCTATCAAATAGGTCAGCCAAATTCACTGCCTAATTACAAAAGCCTTCTTTACAGTGTGTGTTCTTGGTAAGCAATTTATTTGGGGACACAAATATCTCCACAGTCTATGCTCCTTCTAAGAAATTCATTCACATAACCCTTAACCAGTCTTCTTTGTTTTATTGTGAAGCTGTTTATGTGCCTTAGAAAAAATCATGTCCTTTCAATCCACTTCTGTGGCTGCTGACCTGTTGTGGTGGGAACTTTTGATAGGTTATTTCAACCTGAGATGTGACCACCCCATTCCAAGGTGGTTCTTAATCCTTTTTACTGGAGTTCTTTAGAGAAGATAAAGGATGGAAAAAGTCACAAGAGCTTGGAGAAAAAAATCCCAGAGGAGCAAAAGAGAGGATCCACAGAAGCTCAGAGAGGAGGCCACTAGGACCAGAAGATGAAAGCAATGAAACCTTGGAGTGAAGGACCAGCAGATGCCAGCCATGTGCCTTGCCATGTGACAGAGGAATCCCAGATGCCAGAAGAGTGTCCTCAGAGAAGTTCTCATCCAGTTGATGCCTTCAATGGAATATGTTCATGGCCTTTGAACTGTAAATTTTTAAGCTAATAAATCACCATTGTAAAAACCAATCTGTAACTGGTAGTTTGCATTCTGGAAGCTTTAGAAAACCAAAACTTGGTACTTTGGTACCAAGAAATGCAGAGCTGAGAGGCATATATTAAAAATGGTAGAATGGCTTTATAAATGAATAAGGGGAAGATTCTGGAAGAATTGTGAGATGGGGCTTGATAGAAAAGGCTTAGATTTCCTGAAGAAACTGTTGATAGAAATATGAATGCTAAAAGTACTTCTGATAAGGCTTTATACCGAAATGATGAATGTGTCATTCCAAACTGGAAGAACAGTGATCTTTGTTTTAAAGTGGCAGAGAACCTGGCAAATTTGTGTTCAGATGTAGGATGAAAAGTGGAATTTAAAAGTGATGAAAACTTGGATACATGTCTGAAGAGATCTGCAAATTAAAATAGAAAAGTGCAGCCTGGCTTCTCTTTGCAGCTTATAATAAAATGTGAGAGGACAAGAGTAAGATGAGAACTGAACTCTTAGGTACAAAGGAACCAGATATTGATAATTTGGAAAATTCTGAGCTTTCAGAAAATGAGTCCCCAGAGAATAGTTCCTCATGTGAGGATTTAACCAAGCATGGAACCAGTCAGCCTGCTTCAATCCATGAAGGACCTGTGGAAAGTCCTATTGTCTGGTGGTTGGTATCCTTGTGTGTTGCATATGAATCCAAAGAGTTTTGTGTAAGATCTTTATGAATAGACCCACTGTCAGCCTGTACTAAAAGAAACAGAAAAGTGACAGATTGAAAGAAAATTTACTCCAAATCAAAACCATGGAAGCAAAAGTTTGGAGCCAGGACACCTTGGGCCAAGAGAGTGGATCCACCCATGCATGTGGAAAGAGTGAGGTCCCCCCAAGTTTTCAGAGGGCAAACCTCATGCCCAGTTGGAAAGAACAGGGCTACTGCATAAACCCTTGGATAAGGTGGGTCTGCTGCTGTTTCAAGCCACAGGAAGAAAACATCATTCTACTGATGTTCTCAGACCCTGAAATCTAATGAAGTATGTCCTCCAGGTTTTTAGGTTCACAGCTAGAAGAAAAATATACCTTAACACAGACCATGCTTGTAACTGGTCCAAGAAACTTTGTACTTAATATTGTTACTGAAGTGATTTAAGACTTTTGTGATATTGTAAAGGAATTAATGTATTTTGCATATGAAAAGAATATATCTTTTTCAAGTCCAGAGGGTGGAGTGTGGTAGTTTGAAGCTGTATTATGTACCCCAGAAAAGATCATGTTCTTTTAATTCATTCCTGTGGGATTCCCACCATTCTTGTGGTGGGAACTTTTGGTTAGGTTAGGTCAATTTGAGATGTGATACACTCCATTCAAGGTGGGTCTTAATCCTTTTAAAACTGGAACACTTTATGAGAGGATAAATACAGAGAAATTGAAGAGAGATTAGAGACAAAAGCCCCAGAGAAGCTAAGAGAGAACCCATGAAGCTAAGAAAGAAGAGAAACTCTGAGAACAGGCCACTAGAACAAGAAGCTGAAAGCAACAAAAAATAGGAGTGAAGGACCAGCACCAGCACTTGCTATGTGCCTTACTATGTGACAGAGAAACTCCAGATGCCAGAAGCCTGTCTTCAGACAAAGGATTAACCTGTTGATGCCTTCACTGGGACATTTTCATGGCTTTAGAATTGAACATTTATAAGCTAATAAATTTCCATTTTAAAAGCCAATCTATTTCTGGTATATTGCATTCTGGCATTTTTAGCAAGCCAAAACACTATTCTTTCCACATCCTGAAACCATTCAGCAAATGAATTAGCAACTATGCATGGTTCAGTATAGATGAATACTTCTGACTCTCATTCCAGATATAGTGGACAACAAAATGCACGTCTCAAAATTACGCACAGTGTAGAGTAGCATGGGTGATTCAGTGGTAGAATGCTTGCCTTCCACGCTGGTGACCCAGGTTCGATTCCTGGTCCATGTGCCCCCCCCCAAAAAAAAAATTTATGCACAGTGGGAGGTTTTACTTTCAGTGCTTTCTTTCGGGGTTTCTCTTGACTTGAGTAATAGTGCTGTAACTGTCCACTTTTGGGTGGTACCATCATACTATGAGAACCTATTTTTAAATTATTTTTTACTTTTTCCTTCATCAGTCAATTGATCAAAATTAACTCGATAGGGGATATTGATTGAGAGAGAAAAAGCAATTAACAGGTTCTATCGGTGACTGAGTCTGAGCCACCAGTTCATGCAGCTTACTTGTAGTGGTCAAACCTGTCCAAGGTCTATCTTGTATATACCATTCCAACTGCTGATAGATTGCTGCACTGAGCCCAAACATATGGCCAGGTAAGTCAGACAATACCAGTTCATCAACAGCAAGTATAGTTCATAGTTAAGTGTCATGTCTCTCTCAAGTCCTAATAATACTACAGAAGTTTTTTACAAAAGTAAATAGTTTTCTGCAGAAGAGGGCAGAGATTTGCTTCAAAATACTGGAAATATGCACTCTGATTGTCATCTTCATCTTCATCTTGGAGCTTGCCAAAATCTCTATATAGCACCATTATCTGCCATAGGTAGCTTTTACATCATTGATTATGCTGGATCAATAATCAACCCCAAGTGATACAGCAGCTCATATTGAAGCCTGGACTAGCTAATGAAACTTCTTCCTTTCCATCCCACTCACAAATGGAAGTCTTATATGTAACTCTGGTAATAGATTAAAATAGTACACTAAAATACAGTACAAATTAAAGTAGCACACTAAAATATGGTACAAATTCCTTACAAAATCCAAAATTTACTACTAAGGATTATAACATACTTGTATTGCAGATGTTGCTAAGTGCAGCAACTTACCTTTCCCTTTGGAAGATATATCATGGCATTCTGTACACAACTAAGCCTCCATAACTAAGATGAAGGGCACCCAAATCTTTGTTCAGTCTACTTGCCGCTTTCTACTTTATCTATGCCTTACTGAGGTATTTGAAGTACTTGCTTTTTCTTGTTCATCAGATCAAATTATTGTAATATTATATAAATATAATGACCAGCAACATGGTTTTTGAAATGTGAAGATGATCAAGATCTCTATGGATGATAGTACAGCAGAAGGCAGGAGAGTTGACCTAGCCCTGAAGAAAAATTGTAAACATGGAGACTAACTTTGAAGATTCCTTCAAATTTATATGGTGAAAAAGACAGCCAAGTTGGAAACTGAGTATCATGTGCTAGGTGTTGTACTGATTTACTACAACAAAGACACTACATCTGCAACAACACATGCAAATTTATTTACCTGATTAAATTTATCATTGTTCACAGTTACTCCCCAGAGCCACTCATCTTCTGAACAAATTTAAGGTGAATTAAATGAGAATTGATGTGTATCACTTGCCCTTTCTTCTTTAAAATCTTTGGTAGTATTAATTGTTGCAATTATCCAAGGATGTGGGTATGCTTCTGTTACGCTATAGTGATAAGGAAGATGTTCTGAGGGCTCCCTCTTCTCCTTTTCTAAAATAATGACCTCAATGTATAGTTCACAGAATTAATGTGGGAATTCTTCCAGTCATTAAATTTTACATACTTTATTTTCTATATCTAGAGACTGGGGAAATAAGAAAATGGCAGAGCCATGAAACAGATGGTAAACTCAGAGTCAGATTTGAGCTAAGACTCCAGCTACCAATTATTCCTTATAAGTCCTTATTTTAATAGGTTGACAATAGTGACATTTTTAGTCCCAAGGTAGAAGTATTAATATAGAGTTAGTGTCCAGTGATCCTTAAAAGAGTTTTTCATTTTTCCCAATGTATTGCCACTCTAATATGTAGCCATCAGTTCTTTGGGGAAAAGTTTGAAGTAATATTTATTGCATAAACCTGTAGTAAGTTTCAGAGTTCTGTTTGAAGAGGATCCACCCTCTTTTCTTCAGCCAAGAATCTCTGATTTTGTGAATTGGCTCAGGTCTGGAACCCGGAGCATAGTGCCTGAACACTAGGAACATACCAAAATTTGACTTTAGTCACTGTTTTAATGGCAACAGAAGATACTTGTGGGTCTTAAGGAGAATAGACATTCCCTTTCAAGACATCTACCCAATTTGATGTTATTACATGGTTGTCAAGAGAACAAAATTAGTCTACATAGACACTGAAGATTAAGCTATTGCACTGATTAGCGCACCTCAGAATGATGTGAATATTCACACTCACAGTTTATCTTAATCCAATGTCTCTATTCAAAGTTTCAATCCAGTTTTTTACTAAGAAATGCCACAAACTTCACATTATAAGCTTGGTGAAACTGCAAATTTAACTGTAGTTTTAATTCAGCAGCCCATAAAATTCAATATCATCTTTAATTTTCAGTAATATCTTCCCTGTGGCTATAAGGAAGGGACTACTTTAAGACTATCATGTAAGATCTCTGGTTATTATGCCATGACTTAATCTGAAATTTAATGAGCCCAAACTTGCAATTTCCTTTCTTAGCACTCAAGTGCACAAAAGAAATTATTGTGCAAGACAGTGCTTATATTCATCATTATACTCCTAAAGGTTAAATGCAGAGCATGTTGAACTCCAAAAACATGTACTTCAGTTTGAAATTCACCAAAATAAACCTACAGTGATAGCTGGGTTGATTATGATGCCCTGGACTACTAGCGTTCTATTTCCTATTGGTAAGAAAGTCATCACTGCCCTCAACACAATGTCATGACCAACCATGTCCCAAAATCTCACCTTTGCAGTCAGTCTCCAGGGAAAACTCCTATTATCAATTCTGCATTAGTTGGGGCAAAATAAACAGACAACAACCAAACAGAAATTTGATGAGAAAAAAGTTTAATATGAAGATATATCAACAATAGATTGTCATAACAGGAACTTATTTACAATAAAACAGATAAATTTGAAAGATAGAGCTAAGGGTGTATACCCAACAAAGGAAGAAATGCGTAAAGTAAGAAGCTTCCCCTGCATTTGAGTCAGATAGCATTAAATAAATCATGGTTGACTTTCACAAAATCGAGAAATCAGATGGGTTTTCCTCCCCAAGATTTGGCCTACCATTAGCAGAGTGACTCTGGCAAAAGAGTAGCCTTCTGGGACATAAGCAAAATTACTCAGTAAGGTCCTTCTTGTAGTTACTGTTGACTTGCTAGAAGGCCAATAGTGGGACTGGTTGGCTTCCCAAAAAGCTGCCAGGAAGCCTTCTAAGAAGGGACAGAGAATGGTTTGATGCTGACTCACCAGGAAGCCATCACTGAAAAATAGGTAGAGACAACTTAAGCATTTTAGAGAGTTCCACTGAAATGAGGAGCCCTAAATTGTTCACGAACAGGAATGGAACAGGAATGAACTGGGAACTGAAATGAAACTGGATACTATATGAATGAGAAATATGTGTGCTGACAAGGACATTTGCAGGCAGTCCTGCTGCTTGGTTGTAGTATTGCTGATGATAAAAGCCACATGCTCTGCAAGGATACAACTAGATGAGCACCCTGGAACAAGAAATAAACAAGGCACTCCTATAGTTTCCATACAGCACCCTCTATGAAGGTTAACATTTTGGGGGGTTTGGAAAAGGTCCAGTTCCATTATTAGGTCCAGTTCCATTATCACAGAAAAGTTCAAATGATTGGATTTGAAGCAGAGAGGCAATACATCAATAACTGGCACAATATAATTTAAATAAAGGTCACATTTTCAACTGTAGAAATACTTAACACATAGAAATCATAGCCTAAAATTATCTTAAAGGTATCCTACAATTTAAATTATCTTATTTGAAATATAATAATGCTGTAATTATGCTACTTTTTCTAGCCAGTGATTCTTAAGTCATTCATAAGTATATGTAAATTCCTAAAAGATGGCCGTTGGTTTGTCTTGACTGATATGGTCTGCCAAATCTTTGTAGTTGTATAAGTAAAAGAAGGTAAAAGTACTAACAGATTCTTGGAATTAATTTTTCAGGTTGATCTGATTCAACTCCATATGTACTGAAAAAAAAAATCACATAGTTGATGTATCAGAACTTCATAGTCAATACTTAGGTAGAAACTAGGGCAAAAAAAAAAATAAAAGATACTGTAGAAGTAACACCAGGAGATTTAAACAATAATATATGTTTATTTGAAAACTATGTGTTTAAAACCCAGCAGTTCATAATATAGAAAGAACTTGTTATCCAGGAAGCTTTTCAGTATAATACCTTCAGTTATACAAAATTAGCACCTGGGTTTATTTAATTGAATCCATCTATTTACACTAGCAATTGGATACAGCAAGTGCTTCAAATAACTAGGACAGTTAAAGATTCTATAAAACTCCAGGTCACTGAACACCACATTCCACACACACATACTAAGACTTTCCAAATTATTGACAACCTATAATTAGTTGAAATTTATGCCTGTAAGCTGTCTCAATACTTTACATGGGTAGAAGACTGATCACCATGAAGTTTGTATTTAACATTGCATTTAACTTTTCTCCTTTTTTCATTCATACAGCATACTCGAGAAATATGTCCACATTCTTAAAAAAATTGGCATGTATCTTTTTTAAATTTATTTTTTAGTTTTTCTTTTTGCATGGGCAGGCACTGGAAATCGAACCCAGGTCTGGCATGGGAGGTGAGAACTCTGCCACTGTGCGAACTGCCCGTCCTTAACATATATCTTTATGTTTTCACATATATGTGACATATATGTGTACATATATGTTTGTGTGTGTGTGTGTGTGTGTGTGTGTGTGTGTAGAGAGAGAGAGAGAGAGAGAGAGAAATGAAAATATGTAGCACATATTCTCACTTTGAAAGTTGTTCTTCTTGACATTATTTACTATGTAAAACCATAAATTTATCTAGTTTGGATATCTGTCATCAAGCAATTAACTATTATATGTAGATAACTTAGCAGAAGCAATAGCAAATATAGTTTTTAATAATGAAGAGAAGAAATTGAATTTATGGAATGGCAGAATGAGGACACTGGTGAACTTACTCCCCCACATACATAAAAAAGAAAATCCTGGAAAAAAAGCAAAAATTAACCATTTCTGAGCCCTTAAAATTAACCAAACCATAGAATGAAACAAACATAATCTATCCAGGGGAGACTATTGAACCTCAGTAAGACATAGGAATATGTAGTGGCTTAATTTAGGGCTATTTTAATCCTTATTCTCTCCCAAGCTCACTAATATACTCACAAAAGTCCTACAGCCTTACAATCAACAGAGAATGACTTCTTTTGGAAGCCTGGAAAAACATCATCCTCAAATCATAGTTAAAATATTTTCCACATTTGCAACTTCCTGGACAAACTTTACTTCCAGAGTGATGTGATAATTTAATATTTGATTTAACCCAAAGATCCACTTAGAACTTAAAATAAAAACAAAGTAAAACCTATTCACAGAAATGCCAAAACCAATAGTAACTTTCTGACAAAATCCTAGCTGCCTAAGATCCTAATTTCAGTTTGGTAAACAAAAGTGTGACCAAATATCTAAAAGGAGACACTGGAGAACTAGGTGAATGTAGGTAACTTTGAAATACTCCTACATATTTCTGAATATCTAAAAGACTGGTCTGAATGTATGAGGATGTTTTCCCATTCAGGAATGACCAGGGTAAGGAGAAGGTATGAGTAATACTTCTGGCCTGTCCTGCAAAGCAAAAACATGAAAGTTAAATCTGTCTTGTAAGCTGCATGATGTTTGAAAGCATTATCATAGGTAAAACTTGGCAGAGATAAAAGATATACAAGCAAGGCAATGATGGAAAATTTTGACTGATAATTGCCTGACAATGCAATTTTATTGAACCAGTGTTGCTCCTAAAGAAACGAGGCTTAAAAATGCAAATAAGAACACTATATTACACACCCACACTTCAGAATTTACAGAATTTGTCTAGGAGACCATTAACAAAAAATAATATTGTTAGAAAAACAGTAACAACACAATTAAAACCAGCAATAGTAGCAAACCATGGATGGGGGAGTGATCTGATACCACAGCTGTTAAAATATTTTATCTAAGATTAAAACTTTTCCCCAAAATTGTTAGCACTACCAAAAAACAAACAAATAAGAAAGTGTGTGCTATATACAGGGAAAAAGCATACAACAAAAAATGCCCCTGAGGCAGAATACAGTTTGCATGTAATAGATAAAGACTATTAAAAATGTGACACTAATGCCTGTCAGTTAGAGATAAAAGTTATAAATAGAAATTCCTCTGTTGAAATGTTCAATAAATGAAATGAAACATCAGTAAAATGGAACAACTGATTTGATCAGGCTAAAGAGAGAATTAGTGAACTTGAAGATACATCTGTAGAGATTATGCATTCTGAAGAAAAGAAAATAAAGACTATAAAGCAAAATAAACCAAGCATTATCAAACTGTGGGACAATCAGACATACTAACATATGGGAATAAAAAGACAGGAAAAAGCAGGGAGATATTTGAGGAAATATTGGCCAAACACTTCTCAAATTTGAAGAAAACATAAATCTACATTTCCAATAGTTCAACAAATTCAAGATAGCATAAATTCAAGCTTTACCTCAGATACATCATAGTCATAGAAGCAATCACAAAGTACAATTAGAATATGCTTTGTGATGAATGAAAGCCAAAACACAACACTAAAAAAAAAAAAAAGTATGAGATACAGTTAAAGTAATGCTTAGAGGAATATTTATAGTTTTAATCCCTATACTAAAAAAGAAGAAAGATCTCAAAATGACTGATCTCTGACATCATTATGGTAAGTGAAGGAAACCAGTCACAAAAGACTTCATATTGTATGATTCCATCTATATGAAATGTCCATAAGAGGTAATAGATACAAGATGTAGATGAGTCATTATCTGATGATGAACCAAGTGAGAAGAAATGAAGAACAACTGATAATGTATATTTTGGAGGTTAAAAATGTTCTAAAATTAGATTGTGTTAAAGGTTGCACAACATTGAATATGTTAAAAACCACTGAACTGTGCAGTGGTTAGTTCAATTTAGTTTTCAGTTAGTTTACACTGAACTGTTAAAAACCACTGAATTGTATGGTATGTGAATCATATGTCAGTAAAACTATTAAAAATGAAAGGATTAAAAGCAAAATAATATGATTTTTTTGTAAACCCACATTTGGTATATTATTAGTCATTTTATGTTTGTTGCCAATGTTTCAAACTCATTTTGTTATATTTTCTTTTTCTTTCCTTTTTATAGCTATTGACAATAATTTACTTATCTTTTAGGTCCCTTAAACTATATTTTAGTTTACTAGTTTCCTCCAGCAAAACTACATGAAATGGATTGACTTAAAAAATGGGAATTTATTCACTCCTGGTTTGAGCCTTGGAAAAATTTCAAATCAAGTTATCATCAAAATGATACTTTGTTCCCAATAACTGGCAGGTTCAGGCTGACTGCTGACAATCTTTGTCACAGGGGGAGGCACGTGTAGGCATCCTCTGGCCTCTCCTTTCTCTTCCAGGTTCCATTGACTTTCAGCTTCTTGCTTTCTGTGTCCTTCTCTTGGGCTGTCTGAATTTCAGTCTGCTTTAGAGGACTCAAGTAATATTATTAAAAGTCATCAAAATTGAGATGAGCCACACCTTAACTGAAGTAAGTTCATCAAAAGATACTACTTACAAAGGGTTTATACCCACAGAAATGCAAAAAAATTAAGAACACGTTTTTATGGGATACATGCCACTTCAAACCATGAAACTAGATACTCTGAACCCCAAAAAGACATGTCCTTTCCATGTGTAAAATATATTCATTCTATCATGATATTCCAAAAGCCCAGTCATTTCAGAATCAATAGTTAGTACAAAGACTCATCAAAGTTGCCTAATAGTGTGGTCTTTCCTGCATGCAATTCCTCTTTGTCTATGGACCTTTGAAACCTAGAGAACAAGTTATCTGCTTCAGATATACAATGGAGGAATAGGCATAGGATACACTTTCCTTTCCTAAAGGGACAAATTAGAAGGAAAACAAGTCATCTGTCCCAAATAATTCCAAACCCCTGCTCGGTATATTCCATTAGATTTCAAGGTCTCAAAGCCATAAATGGAACAATGTTTTATCCTCTGGAGCTAATGAAATGGCAGTCCCACCCCTTCCAAATGCTTGCCTTTAGTCATGTTATCCTTGACCTCTAGGATGAAGGTTTCACCCTTTCCAAACATTGGAAATAGAAGGCAGAAGATCCACCCTCTCAGAACGTTTGAGTGATGAACTCTCTGATATCTTCAGGGCACAGACTCCACCCTCTCAGAAAACTGGGATGGCAGCCAGACTTTCTGTAATCCCAAGACACATGTTGGGTCTACCTTCTGTGAGTGCTTTGGTGGCAGCACTCTTCCAGCAATGGCAGGAAAGGCCCACCTCCTTCAAGCACCAGTGCAGATTCACCCTTTCCACAAACATGGGTAGACCCACTCTTTTGGCCTAAGAAAATGTCTTTGGTCCAGTCCTCAGCTTCTATGTCTTGCCCTTGAAGTGGTTTTCCTTCAATCTATCCTTTTTCTGTCTCTTTTCCTCCAGGTTGGCAGTGGGTTCATTCATGCAAAGTATACAAGAAACTTGTCACTCTTGCATGTAGATGCTAGGATCCATACCATCAGACAGACTATTTTAGCTCCAATCCTGACTTACCAGGACATTGTTGACTGGTTCCGTGATCAGATAACCCTCAAATGGAACACTATTTTGGGAGGACTCACTTTCTTGTAGTTTGAAATTTTCCAAGCCATCAATTTCTGATTTCTTGGTGCACAAGAATTCATCTGTAATCTGGTCTCTTTTATCTCAGATTTTACTATAAGCTTCAAGGAGAAATCAGGCCACAGTTTTCACATTTAATATGAAAATCACCTAAACTAAGTACCTAAGTTCATCATTTTCAAGTTCTGCCTTCCATCTGACATAAGAATTCAATTTTTCCAAGTTCTCTGCCACTTTGGATTATTTCCAATAACTTTACTCCAGTTTCCAATAACACATGCATCAATTCTGTCTAAGCCCTCTTACAAAGTACCATTAGCATTCATCTTTCTACCAACAGTCTCTTCAATAAATCTAAGCCTTTTCTATTGAGCACTTAACAATTCCTCCAATCTCTACCCATTAGTCAGTTCCAAAGCTGTTTCCACATTTTTTGTTATTTGCAATAGCAGCACCCCACTCTGTTGTGGGGTGCACCGAAAGAGAGACCACATAATTCAAAACTGCAAGCCAATTTGGAGTCTTTATTAGCCGGCCGGTGACTGCCCCAGAAACTTCCAAGAAGGAAGATTCAGAGAGCAGCACCTAGAGGTTTTCAAGGTGTGCTTATAAAGGCTAAAATTATGTGGTTTTGCAGTTGCTAGCAAGCAAGTGTATCATAGAAGCAGAAAAATGCCGTTAGCTGTTGCCAAAACACATCCCCTTCTCTAAATTTCTTAATATTGGTTATTGTTTAACTCTTGGGGACATTCCGCCCCAATGTTGTGGGGACTTTCCCTGCTTGGGCCTGATTAATTGCTCCTGCTTGGGCCTGACTGATTGCTTCTGGCCCTCCATACTCTCTTGCACCAAAATCTATTTTATTTTCATACGCTCCTCCAGCATATACACTAAAAGGGCTATAATAAACAATGGAAATTTATTTGCTCATTATTTTATACCAGGAGAAGGTCTAAATCAAGGTAACATCAAGGTAATACTTTCTTCCTGAAGATGGTGTCACTCTGGAGCTGACTGCTAGTAGCCCTTGGTTCTTCTGTCACCTGGCAATGCACATGGAGGCATTTTCTGGTCTCCCTCTTCTCTTTCATGTTCTGCTGATGCTTAGTTTCTTGCTTCCTGTGGCTTCCTCCTATAAAGATTTCCAGTAGTAGGATTGAGACTCATAATGATTGAGGTGTGCCACATCTTAACTGAAGTAACCTCACTCAAAGGTCTGCTTACATTGAGTGCAGGAATGAATTAAGCACAGGAATGGATTAAATTTAAGAACATGTTTTTCTGGGCTATGTACATTTTAAATCCCATATACTTTTATTGCCAAATTATCAAATTAAAATCTAAATCTTTTAAAAGGCTCAGAATTAGAATGGTTTTGCTCTTCAAAATGGTCCATTTGAATCTTTAATTTTTCAAGGGAAGACAGAAAGAATAACTACACGTTTGAATAAGCTTTTTAGCATTCATTAATTCATTTGAATTTCATATTTAAGTGTTTTTAAAGGGATAGTAAATAGAGAAGAAAGATAATTTCTGCATACATTCAACTGTTTGGTACAAGTCTTTTAGTTTGTGAGGCTAAGAAATTTTAATCGTGTCTTAGTACTCTGCAAATGCACAGCTGGTTTCCACTGCTAAGGTAAGGAAATTAACTCACATATCCCAAGCCATTGAAATGATTGTCAAGCTGATATGAAAGTGACATTATCAAAGCAGCATTTAAACATAATTATCCTCACCTGCCATGCTGGAAACCTGGGTTTGATTCCCAGTGCCTGCCCATGTAAAAAACAAAACAAATGAACAAACAAACAAAAACAATGGTACTATGAGGTCATATCTATAATCACTAGCAAACTGTAATTTTCTCAGTTCATATATAATCCAGTATATGTGAGACTTGCTTAATAAAGTAAACATCTTTGAAATATGCTATTATTTTATCCCCAAACAAAATTTACTATTATACCATTAACAATCAAAAAAGGCAAATAGAATGAGAAGGTTCACTAGAGTAGGGAAAGTCTATATTTGCACCAATGCAATTTTAGAAAGAAAAAAGGCAATACACTAATTGAGCAAGTAGACATAAGAGTCAGTTTGCTCTTTGAACATAGCAAAACTTGCAAAATATGTATCCTGGTACACTTAACTTATCCTGTGTTCCAGTTTCCTTACTCACAAAATGAGGGGAATCATTAAATTTACCTCCACAGAGTGGATGTAAATACTAAATAAATGAAATATATGTAAAAGCCTTGAACATACATTTGGCTATTATTAACAACTAATGTTCTTATTAATATAAAATAGTGAGATTATAAAAGAAGGAAAATTATCCCTTCCTTTTGCAACAATGAGACATTCAGCTGACTTCATAACAGAAATATTGGAAGCTGATGTGGGGAAATGGTGGAATGGAATCATCAAAATCCTGAAAGAAGAGTCACTTAACCTAAAAATCAAAACAAAATTAAAATACCATCAAAAAATAAAGGAAGGTGGGCCACAGTAGCTCAGTAGGCAGGAATGCTTGCCTGTGATGCCAGAGGACCTGGGTTCGATTCCCAGTGCCTGCCCATGTGAAAAAATAAGAATAAAAATAATAAAGGAGAGGGCAGTGTGATGGTGGTTCAGTGACAGAATTCTCACTTGCCATGACGGAGACCCGGATTCGATTCTGAGACCCTCCTCATGCAATAATAATAATAATAATAATAATAAAATAAAATAAAGGAAAAAATAATGATAGTTCCAGATACAAATGAAAGAATCCACTAACCCATCCTAGAAGAATTGCCCTTGAGTTGAGCCCTTGAGGCAGAAGAAATAATATCTGAGACAAAAGCATTGAAATACAGTAAGGAATAAAAAGCAATCAGAAGATTAGTTGTACGGTAAGTATAAAATGATATCAACCAGTCATAACAACAATAATAATGCCTTAAAAAGATGTGGTGTGTGTATATATAAAATCAGAAAAAAAGTAAATGGAAATAAAGTATTTCAAGCTGTTTATGTAGTCTCTGAACACTTTATTGATGCTATACTTTAATAATCATGAATGTATTTTTAAATTTTACAATAGCACATAGTAAAAGAAGAATGTGTAACTAAACAAGCTAATATTGTCAAAAAAATGAGGACAAAAACCTGATCAATCACAAAGTAGGAAAGAAGAAATTAAAACACAGAATAGTTGGAAGAAGTGAAAATCAAAATAATATGGTTGGCATAATCTATCTAAATCTACCATTTCTCTCTAACGATTCATTTATCTATATCTGTAATTATATTAAAGTAAAAAGACTAAATAATCCCATTATAAGCCACAGAAATTCAGAAATATATAAAGAGAAATTTAACTATAAAAAAGTTATATAATGTGAAAAAATAAAAAGCTGGTGCAACTATGAAACTATCAAACAAAGAAAAAAGATAAAAAGAGCATTCATAATATTAGAATAGTGAATGTACAAGGATTATATAACAACTCTAAATTTCTAAAATCATAATTTAAAATATAATAAAGTTTTGCACAATTAAAAGCAGGAGAAGGGGGTTGCAAGGGTAGTTCAGTGGTAGAATACTGGCCTCCCCTGCTGGAGACTCAGGTTTGATTACCAGTCTATGCACTTCCCTTCCCAAAAGAACAAACAAGCAAACTAAAAAGAAACAGACAAAAATTCAACAAATGGTGTTGCAATAACAGGATACTCACATCGAAAAATAACAAAATGTGACCCCACCATACAGCATAGAGAAAAAAAAAAGCACTTAAAAAAAAGCAGGGGAAGACATAGGCATAGAAATTTTATAAAAACATCATAGACAACTGACAGATATGGCAGAAAGACAGCAGTAAATATTAAAATAATTTGAACAACATTATAATCGTACTTGATCTAATTTAAAAATAAAATATACTGCATGAAACAACTGCAAAATATATGATCTTTAAAGTCTGCATAGGCCCTTTACCAAAACTGACAATATTCTAGACCATAAAACATATATTAAGATATATAGTACCCTTGAAATATCACACGATACATTCATTGACTCTACTAACTAGAGATGTTATTTGCTGTTCAGTTGAAATAGCAATTATCTTTCTCCCATAGGAATATACAAATCAACCTATCATAATTTATAATTTATTAAGAAATAAATTTTAAAAGCTCAGTCTTTTCATCACTGCTCTGTAAGGTCATTTGGGTTCCATGTAAATGTGGGTCTGCTTCTATATTCTTAATTTTATTATTTCAAATTAAAATGCCAAAATTGTACCTTTTGTTACTGTGACTTTCTAAATCACTATGAAGCAAAACAAAATATGGAATCCCATAAAGTTCCCTTTCTTCAAGCACATCTTCTTTCATTGAATTCTTTATAAATTTTAGAACCAGCTTGTCAATTTTCACACATCTGTGACCACAACCCTACAGAGATTTTGATGAGAACTGCATTGAATTTACATATCAGTTTTGGGTCAACCCAATGTTGAGGCTGCCAGTACATGAACATGACATGTACCTACTTCATTTAGGTCTTCTAAATGTGGTCCTCAATGATCTTTAATTTTTTTTTTACAGAGGTGGTATATTTGTTTTGTTAAGTATCATCTTATTTCCTAAAAAAGTAAAATAAAAATGTTGTAATTTAGAACTATACATTCTTTTCCATATTTGAGTTGGTATCATGCAATCCTACTGTATTGACTTGTTTCTAATAATTTATCAGTAATAATGGAGAATTTATATATGCAACCCTAACATGTATGAGTAATGAGAAATTTATTTATATATATTTATTTATGTATTTAATTTATTTATTCATAATCTTTATATGTCTTTTTCATTTTATTTTGAAGCTGGGTTCCTGTCTCTGCCTGGACTGTTCTACTTCTATTTCATCTAAGCAGAACTTCAAAATTTGTAGAACAATTTATCCATGACTTCTGGCCTTGGAAGATATTGAACTCTAAATTTTCATTCCACCATTTCCCCCATTTGTAATAAAGTTCTGCTCAATAGCTCAGTCTCTTAGTTGCCTTTTCTGCAATTTGCAGACTGTTCTAAGGAGAGAGAGGAGGAAACTCTGTATCTTGATCTCACCTTCAAGTTTCCTTTTCTTCTGGATTTAGTTCCATAATTATTTGTGCTTTTGTTATATTTATGATGCATTCACATTATTTTTCAGTTAGATGGTTGTATTGAATTCACTGCCCCATTATCATTAAAATCTGACCTTTCATTCTCAATAGTAGGTGCCACTTTGGGTGTGGTAGACTATAAATTACAATTTTTAAGCTCTTTCTTAATAAAGTTACAAGGCTTATATGTAAAGATCCCTGATACTCTTGAACATTAGAAACCTTAGTGACCTGTGAAATTTTTCTACCAGCATTTCTAAAGAATTGGTGGTCACTAGCAGGTGGTTAGAGTCAAGAAAGACAAATTTACGCAAACTAGGAAAACTGAATAGAGATGTTGTAACTGAAACTAATAGATGGAATAATTCTACAACAATATATACTGTTATGATACATTTAATGAATTTCTCCTCATTTCTCCTTTTTCTTTGCAAAATGAAGCCATCATAATCATTCAGAAGAAAGAATATTTGCCTTGTCTGATATCTGTTCCCTGTCTCATTTTCTGCTTAACCATGGCAATATTTTAACTTATATTTATCCTTTGCTGTTCAAGCATGAAGGCAACTCTCCCTGGGGATATGAATGCCTGAATTTGTAGTGAGTTTGATGTGTTTGGAAGATAAAAATTTACACTTTTAGGGCCACTCCTCTAGGGAGATTTATGTCAACTTGAATGGAATTGAAATTCCTCAGTGAATTTCTTTAAAAATAAATCTTGATGAAATGTGAGAAATATGTTAAGAAAGTGTAATGTATATCACCCCAAGGCCATTTAAACAGATTAAAATAATTTCATTCCCTCTTTGTTTAAAAAAAATACCTAGACTAAGGGAAAAAGATGAATAATATGTATAAGACAATAAGAGTATCAGAACACTATAGCTGTATAAAGATATACACTCGAAGGTTGCTAAAATGCAGGTTGCCATAGAGCAAAAATATATAGTTGGCAAAAACATATTTACAAAAATATAGACATATGAATGTACAGATATAGAAATAGTTGTGTGTTTCTTTAAATTTTGAAAAATAATGGAATATTCCATTAAACATTCTGCAATAATTTATACATATTTTCTCATATCAAAATTATTTTCTGATATAAAGAAGTACATTTCCAATGGATTATAAAGAGTGCTAAGGAGAAAATTTTAGATGACTGAAGTGAACAAGAGACCTCAGAGCAAATAAAAATGAATCATGGAACGGGATCACCAATATCTCCAATGAATTCAAATTAGCAGACAATTTAATATGAAAATGTAGCCCCTATTTAACAAAACTACAATCCAATTCCTCATCTCTTTTATTTTTCAAGCTGCCAAAATAATTTATGTATTTACATTAATACTCTATTGTTTTAATTGTGTTCTTATTAAATTATTTTCATTCAAACATAATTCAATATATTCTACATATGGCCATTAAACGATATATAAAATACTCCCTAATCTATGACCAACTACCTACAAGTGAATTTTCAATTCATATTATTTGTCTTACTTTAATTTTTGAGCTCAGAATACCTCTCTGTTCACTGTGTATATATACATATCACTTAACAAACAATGGAAAAGTAAATTGAATGAGTTTTGCCTCTTTTAGTAGCTGATATTGCTATTTTGATATCTTTCCATCTACAATAGTAGATGCATTTGGGCCACAGATGAATTTTACTCTGTTCAGTGATATTTTTGTGAAAGCCTGCCAAGTTTAATAAAGAAGAAACATTAAAAAAAAATACAGTGAAATGAAAATCTTAAAGTCAAAAAATATTAATTAATAAGTGAAAAACCATGAATACACATATCTAAAGCACTTAATTATGCATTCAAGAATAAATTGGAGCTTCAGGAAATAAAATATTGCTTCAAGTTTAGGTACTATTAACTTTGTATTTCAGAAAAAAAATCCATCCAAAGAACATAAACTGTCACATAAAACAAATATTTAATTACATTTATTGATTTTTTCATTTTAATTTATAAAATTGTCTTGGTTTTAATTGTGTTTATGCTGGCAAGCATATGCTATTCATAATTCAGTATAAAGAATTCTTTAAGTCACATTTCAATCATCAAAAAGTATTAAGACATTACATTGGGGATTTTTTATTTTAAATTTCTGTCAATGATTAAGGAAATATTTAGTGAATGCATGTAATTGGCTGCATAACTGTTCTAAATGCTAGGGATACGCCAATAAAAAATAAATAAATATCCCTGATATTTTGAAGACATTTCAAGGGAAAAGCATGACTGATAAGCAATTTACAAAAGAAACTGTGACATAGCATAAGAAATATTCTCACATTTTTGGATACTTTGCACTTTGATGTTGCCAATAAATGGGCAAGGGCCAAGCTTTGTATGCAAATGAAGAACAGGGTCACAGGAAGAGTTATTTATGAGAGAAAATCAGTTTTTTATTCACTGTATGAAATAGAAATTGCTGACACTTCAAACAATCAGAAAAATGTACCTTAATGCTAGTTTTCCTATTATTTATCTATATTTAATATACTACCTAATGCTGAATTATCTCTCCTGCTCATTATTATGTGTTGAATTGTGCCCTCACTCCTCCAATACATGTTAAATTCCTAACCCCTGGCCCTGTGAATATGAACTTTATTTGGAAAGAAAGACTTTGAAGTTGTTTTAGTTAAAATGAGAGCAAATTCCATTAGGGTTTGCCCTAATCTAATAAGATTGGTGTACTCATGAGATGACGAAATTGGACCCAACAGAAAGACATTGGAGAAGACCATGAAGAGATAGAGACAGAGATGGAAGTCCAGTGATTGCTGGCAACCTACCAGAAGCTAAGAAGAAGCAAGGAAGGATTCTTCCCAACAGATTTTGAATTTCTAGCCTGCAGAACAGTGAGACAAAATTCTAGGATTTAAGCCACAGAGCATGTAGTACTTTGTTATGGCTGCCTTAGGATCCTAGGGCAGTGATAGTGTATTATTAAATATTTTAAATCAAATTTTATAATTTATATTTCATTAAGCCATAGCAATTGTATTTGAGTCATTGGGTAACTGTACTGGTTTGAGATTATGTACCCCAGACAAGACATGTGTTTTTTCCTAATTCAATCTTCTGCGTAGCAGACCTATTATTTAGGGTAGAAACCTTGATCAAATTGTTTCCATGGTGACACACCAGATTGTGGGTGTGATGTTTTGATTAGATGGAGCTGTGACTCAGCCCATTCAAGGTGGGTCTTGATTACTGGAGTCCTTTAAAAAGGCAGACATTTGGAAAAGCACAATTGCTTGAGAACCAATGAAGATGTGGATGTTTGGAAATGCAGAAGCTCTAGGAGATGCCAGGAGCTTAGAGAGATGACAGATGCTAGACAGGAGCTATAGCCCAGCAGCCATTGCCATGTGCATTTCCACGAGAGGCTAAGGAAGCCAAAACCTGGAGAGAGTCAAGAAAAGCTAAGAGAATAAATCCAGAGTTGCCTCAGAGAAGCTAAGAAAGGACCAGCAGATGCTGGCCATGTGACTTCCTATGTGACAGAGGAAACCTGGACACCATTTGGCCTTTCTTCAGAGGCCTTAGTTTGGACATTATGGCCTTAGAACAATAAATCTGTAACTTAATAGATCCTTTTTCAATTCTTAATAAATCCTTAAAAAACTTTACAAAAGCTAATCCAATTCTGGTTTATTGCATTCCAGCAGCTTTAACAAAATGAAAAAGTAAGTTCATAAATACAGTTTTAGAGAAGAGCAATTCAGGCTTCTAAAAAGGAGTAATCTGATGAATCACCAAAGTGATTGATTTAATTTGTAGAACAAAATACTTGAAAATATATTTTCAATCATTAATGTGGTTGTGATTATTTCTCAAAAATTCTTAAAACAAATAGTGATACAAATGTACTTCAAGATATTGAGAATAAAAAAATCCTTATGTTGAAAACTTGCTTAGACAGGTGAGATCTAAGAGTTCTTTTGACATAATAAAATATTGAATCCTTCATTTTATAATTTAAAACTATGTTTTCTGAATATGAATAAATTATTAAAGTACAAAACCTGGTTTCTAAAAAATATGAGTTAAAGTTTTGTTATTTTCATTTGCTTCAACCATAATGCTGGTGGATTCTCATTCTTAATATTATAAACTTCTCTTGGCTAATTACATCTGGAAATAGATCAAACTGCATGATACTTAGTATATACCTAGAAGACATTTCTTTGAAATTATGTGCTATTGAATCATGGATAAATCCTAAAATGGCAATTTACTCTAAGCTACCTGCTGCATTATAGATATTATATAATCAATTATAAAGAAGCAAATTGAATTGGCTCCAATGGAACAAGCACAATCCATTTATTTGATGTGTTCACAATAATTTTGCTGCTCAGAAGAGTGGACATATGCCCATGCATCTCATGGTTGATTAAAGCAAATTATTTGGATTTACAAAGTAAGTATTTCTAACTACAGTATCTAGGTACCAACCAAATTGTTTGGGAGTAGGACCCTACAACCTGTTAAAATCAGAGTTCAATAAGCCTGCAGTAATCTGATATCAGGTACAATTATTATGGAATACTAGGGATTTAGTTAAAAGTTTTCTAACACCTTCAAAATAATTTGCCACCTACTTAAGTATTTTTCTTCTCAAAAAACTTGGCCTGTGCTTTATTACTATGTTTTAAAACACTATCTTCGGTTTTAAAAATGTAGGAATACAGTTGTTTTCCTAAATCTTGGTATATATGTATATGTATCTGTATCTATATATGCAAAAATAGGGATACACAAAGGCTGGAATGAAAATCAAGAATAAAAAATGAGATGAAAATTTGAATTGTGTTTTTGACACTGACAGTAAACAGGAAAGGTCTGTTACTTAAGTAATCTAACTTATCTGAGACTGAAATGTATTCCAACTTCCCTGCCAGCATTTGCATTTTTCACTGATGTGCAGAGATGAGGTATTTGAAAAATATAAAAATTTAATTATATGCATTACTTTATATCAATCATTAACAAAAAGATTAATTTTATGAGAACAATTTTAAGGGATTTGTGGGCTCAGATATTGGATTTTTGTAGGTAGAGATGAAGAGGGGCGAGGGACAAGTAACAGTTTGCTGTGAAGAAATGCATAGAATGATATGTAGATGTATCTTCCAGCCCTCTATCTGAACAATATTAATGAGTATATTAAAGGGGCAGTAGTAAAGGGACAAAAAGAAGCTACAATGATAATTGGAGTAAGATCGTATGAGAATTAGACAGTTAACAAATGCGGAGGATTTTTACAACTTCCATTCATAATTGAACTTAAAATACCAGAAAGAAATTCTGATTTACAACAAAATAAGGAAATTTGAGATTCTTCTTCCTCACAGTCCCAATTTTCTTTTCAGTAGAGCGAAGAACTGTTCTAAAATAAAATATATTTGTATTGTGTTAAAAGACTTGTATAGAGCGGTAAATGTTTTGGATACTTTTGGGGAAAGATAATAATGTTTATATTACAGTCATTAAAGATAATTTTTAAGTGAAATCAAAGGTTTAGGTGAAGTCTATATATTAGAAGTGGTGGCAGTTTCTAGTGTCATGTGATGTTTTTCATCTGGGCCCATTAGTCTTCCAACAACACAAGGCCCAAGAAAAGTGAGATGATGGTATAGATTCCTGCAGAATCCAAGGAACCAACACTTGAGATCCTAGACAGGTATATCTCCTGCCCAAAACATATTTGCACATATGTATAGGAAAGATTTTGATGTAGAATCTGTCCTATTTAAGAGTTCAGCACCTGTGAAGAATAGGGAATATCTTATAACCATGGAAGAAATATAGTTGTCCCTGGAAGATGAAGCATTACCTGTAAACAGAGACGAAAAAAATTCCCAGTGGAAGATAAACAATTTATTTTTTATTTGGAAACTTGGCGTAAGCTAGTAGACCCAGGCCATTGAAAAACTAGAAGGGATTTACTAATGGAAAGGCTTTGGAGAAGGAAAACTTGATCTTATCCAGAAAGATCATTTCATTTACTGCAGGTTCTTACCAAAGACAGCTGAGGCTTCAGACTACAGAAGGGCTAATTTAACTTGGCCTTCACTTGGAGTTGTTTTAAACATTGAATATCAGCCTGGGCTTTTGTTCTTTTGGGGGTTATTTTTGCCTATTTTAACTAGAACTATCTAGTATGTAATTGTGATATATTTTTGGTTCTGTCTCTCTGGACAAATCTTATGTTTACTATAACACGATTTTCCCTGTAGTCCATTATATATTACTTTATTAAGCCTCCACTGATGAACAAACTGATTATTAGAACTACTGTGAGTTAGTCACATTATAATGGATGATCCCCCCTTAGAATATCTGATCCAATCTCTTTAATATATTTGTTATTATTAATGAGTCGAGATTGTTAGCCTCAAAGCAAGTACTCAGGAGGAGTTTTTCAAAACATTATAGCTTTTGGGGGTGCGAGGATAGTTCAGTGGGAGAATTCTTGCCTGCCATGGGGGAGACCCGGGTTCGACTCCCAATCCATGCGCTTCCTGAAAAACAAACGAGCAAAGGCAAACAAAAAGAAATTCAAAAAATGGTACTGTAATAATGGGATCCTTACATGGAGAAATAATGAAATGTGACCCCACCATGCAGCATGAAATAAAAAAAAAATACATCAAAGCTTACATAAAGAGGAGTACATGATGAAATACTATTGTAGACTTTGGCTCCGAAATGAGAACTTCATTAAGTAGGTTACAGTTAAAAATATTCCAGAACCAATTCATTAGATTAGAGTTTTCACAACAATATTTGAATATATATTATATATTCACAATAATATTGGAATATATTGAGCGTAATACTGAGCCACAGTTATATATAAAGTAATAATACACATGAGTAAAGTTTTGAAAAATAAAGTTTTAGTGTCCTATTGCTGCCGTAAAAATTGCGACAATTTTAATGGCTTAAGACAGTCCAAATTTATTGCCTTAAATTTCCGAAGATCAGAAGTGCTAAATGGATTTCACTGAGTTAAAGCTAAGGTATCCTTAACTGTCTTCCTTCTAGAGGCTGTAGGAGAGTATTTTCTATCTTGTCTCTTCATCTTCTAGAGGCTGCCTACATTCCTTGACTAGGGTCCTTCCTCCATATCTAAGGGCAGCAGCATAGCTTCTTTAATACCCTCTCTAACTCTGCCCCCTCTCTCTAACCCATGTCTCCCTCTTATAAGGAATCTTGTCATAACACTGGGCTTGCTGTAGAGTTATTTGCTATATGGAATATCATGGAAACACAGGCTCAAGCACAATAGAATCTCTCAAGAAATAACCCCTTTGTTACTTACCTACCACAAAGGGCCCAATAGAGCAGGTGAAATGATCCCATCATGGCTGATTTCCCAGGGAGCCAACCGCTCCTGTCGTGTCCACTGGGTGGCAGCTTTGCTCATCCCACTTCATGCAGGACAGGAGAGATGCCTATACTGCCCAATGCCAGGGTAATTATTCAACTCCAAGGGGTAGAAGGCACTGTTACTGAGCAAAAAACATGCACAAAGCAAGCGTGAAGGATTCCTGCCCTGACAAATATCTGGGGCTGCTTGATCCTGGTTTTGGATTCAAGATACAGTCACATCATTTCATTAGACCTAACATTTCTCTTGGGTGTGAAATGGAAGCATCTACACAAATAAATGGAGGGGGTAGATGAAGATTGGGAGTATGCAGTGATTTCCCTAACGCCTGCTCAGATAATTCAGAATAAACTCCCCATTTCAAGACCATCAACTTAATCACTTTTCCAAAGGTCCTTTTGCCCTATATAGTTGTACATCTATTCTCTGTTCTTGGGATAAGAATGTGGATACTTTTAGGGAATATTATTCTTATTCTGACTAATATGTATGTTTGTGTGCATGTGTGATCAATACACATATATATATAAAAGAATGATATATTTAAATAGAATATCTGCTTAGATATTAACAAATATATATGTATATGAAAATTCCCTTAGGAAAGATACTGTGCTCCCTAAATTCAATTGTTTTCTTTTATTCTTTCTAAAATATACTGTAATCTTTATCCATGACATTCTAACATATCTATTCTTCTCAGGGTCAATAATAATTTTTAAATGTGTCAGTTCAGCAGTATATTCTGAGTAGTCATTTAATGTGTCCAATGAGCAGTATTTAACTCTGGCGGTTGCTATTTATCCTCGAAAACATCCCTCCTCCTTTGATTTCGAGGCAGCACGCACTTTTAATTTCTCTACATCACTGTTTGCTCCTTACTTATCTGCTTTTTAATTTTTTTACATCACTGTTTGCTCCTTACTTATCTGCTTTGCTGCTTCTTCTTGATTTCCCAACCTCTTATGGTTGGAATGCTCCAGGACTCAGAATTTGAACACTTGCTATTTCTTTTTAGACTAATTTACTTGATATAATTTTCTACCAAAGTTTGAATGACATCTAAATACATACCACAATAAAATGTACACCTCCAATTTCAACTACTGCCCAAAACTCATGACTGTCTAAACAGATTCTCCAATTTTAATTGTCATCAAAAATTTCATATGTTCAAAACAGAAGTTCTAGATTTTCCTACACTATCTTACTCTGCCCACAATTTCTCTTGTTTCAGAAAATGGCAATTCTAGCATTTCTGTTGCTCTGAAAACAACTCTTAGGTCCACAACTTTCTCTCATGTTTTATGAGGTCCCCTCTGTACTAGTGTTTCTATCACCTGCATGGTGTGTTACCGGGTATTTCGATCATTCAAAACTGGATTCCAAATTGGTTCTCACAACCTGACAATCTCAGTATGGGGTGGTCTTTCTATCTTTTACTTTTTTACTTGCATTTTTTTTTGTCTTTGCCTTAGATATCGAGAATATTTTACACTTTCTGTACAGACCTTTGTTCTGTATTCAGAATAATGCTTATCCACAGATTATACACATGCCTAATTTGATTAAGTACAATCACATAGCTCTCCTCTAAAACTGCTTAAGTGTAAATCACCAACATTAAAGCTTGAGAGTTTCATTTTATCAGGTCTCCATCACCCCTGGGCATTTTCCAGGGACCCAATTTTTGCCAACCTAACAGGTATTAAGAACAATTACATAATTAGTTTAATTTCATCTATTGATTATACATTATTTTGAGTGTCTCTTCAAATACATGATTGGTTTTTTTTGTTTGTTTATTTTGTTTTGTTTTGTTTTAATTTTTTAGCCTCTGAAAACTTTGTCTTGATATCCTTCCCTCATTTGCAGAAGTCCCTGGAATTTTTCTTAATAAATGCAGAAGCCCTAAATAGTATAGGTTTGGGTGTATCACACAGATCTTTCAATAATCAATCTTCTCTCTATTAATTTTATCCATCAGGCTCTTCTTTCAATAGAAAACCATTTTTTAATATAAGGAAATTAATCTGTGTATTTACTAATTATATTTTGGTGATTTCATTTTATAAAACCCACACCCTCTCTAAGGCACACCCTTTCTTACATTTTTAACATAATGTTAACTTTCACACTTAGGTTGTAAGTACTTCTGGAATCTATATTTATATTTGTTTTCATCATGTATTAATTCAGTTTTCTGAACTTTATCTAAGTAAATACACGATCCTATTACCAAATGATTTGTGGTACCAAATATATGTTTAATTAAAAATACATATATATTTATACCTTTGATTTTTCTGTTCTGTTCCATCAATTTGTTTTTGTACATCATTCATACGGTTTTAAATTTATGTAGCTTTTAATTATATATTAGCTTGTCATTGAGGAAGTGCCCCATTTTCACTCTGAAGTTTTGAGGACTTAGCTATTACTTCTTTAAGTTTCTCACACATATTAGAATCACAATTAAATTTTTAAAAACTGTAATTTTTTTGCAATTACACTTCATTTACAGGGAGGTATGGTGAACACAGTTATCTTTATAGGATTAATTCAACTTATCCAAAAGCATTAACAATGTCTGCACTTATAAAAAGCATATTTTATCTTTTTATTTGCATTTTAAAATTTTCTCCAAAGAAATCTTACGTAATTTTGATTGAATTAATTGCTAATTACTTTATAATTTTGTTTATGTGAACTTCTAAAGTTTTTTTACTTAGTTTGAAATTAATGGTATTGTTAATGTACAACTATCTTTTATACTGCTGCCAATTTAAATATTTAGTCTATTGTTTCATTTCCTTTCTTCTAGATAGCATTCAATCCTGTTACCTCTTTTTGTGTTGTTCATTTCTTTTCCAGTTAGTATAGGTCAGGACTTTCAGAGTTACTTTAAGTATTTAGAATTCACAATCATTATATTCTTATTTATAGCAAGTGAATGCTTCTGACATCTCTCCATTAATGGCAATTCCTAAAGTAATTTTTTGCTTTTCCTTTTGTTACAGTTTCCAATTGCTGATTTGCAGTTAGTTTCCAATTCAGTTAGTAATTAGTAATAAATTACTACAATCATAGTGCTTTAAAACTACAATAATTTATTCTCTCAAATTTCTGGAAATCTAAAGTCTGAAATGAATCTTATGAGAATAAATAAAATTGTTATCAGAGCCAACTTCCCACTGGATGCTACAGGAGAGAATGTTTCCTTGACATTTCCAGTTTCCTTAGCTGCCTTCCTTGGTTACATAGGTCTTTCCCATATTGGAGGCCAAAGACACACACTCTTCTCTCTCTCACTGTGCTTCCCTCTGCTTCTGTAAAGTGGCCTTTTTTGCCTGTCAAGTCTACATCTTTTACCTCCCTCTTATAAGATACTTGTGACTACATGTAGCAGTTACCCAGATATTTCAGGATAATCTTCTCAGCTCACAATCTTTAACTTAATCACATTTGTAATGACCTATTATTCATATAAAGCAACATTTACAGGCTTCAGGGATTAGCACTTAGTTTTTTTTTGTGAAAGAGGAATCCATCTCCCTTTATACCATAGTTATTTTAAAAATATTTTCTTTGCTCTTGGTGGTTTGCAGATCCACTGTAATTAGTCTAGTTTGATTTTCATTTTATCTGTTATATTTAAAATATGTGGTATGACTTCTCTATGGATTCATATCCTTGTTCAGTTCTGGAAAGTTCTTGGCCATTAGCTTTTCAGATGATGTCTCCTTTTTCTCTTTATTTCTTGATTTTTTACAGTTCCAATATGTTAAACATTCTTTATTTTATACTTGATATATTTTAACCTCTCTCCTGTGTTTTTGACTTTCTTATCAATATGACTAGAGATAAGTAATTCAGAACTGTCTTCTAGGTTATTACTTCTCTCCTTAGAGATGTGTAATATTCTATTTCACACGTAAAATAATTTTAACAGTCATATATTTCATTTCTCAAATTATATTTAATTCTGTGGAAATTTAGCACACTTTGGGGTACTATACTAAGGCAAGAAGCTCAATTTCAGTTCTCCCTCTTTGCCTCTCACCCAAGGTTTATTCTGATGGTTAATTTTTTTTTTTTTACTGATATTATTTGTAATGAGAAAATCCCAGAATTTTTGCTTGCATGCTGCTTCCTACCATATATTCTCATTATAGCTTATGTTGATTTTTGAAAAGGAAACCTTGCCATTTTTCTATGTCAATATGAGTACAGCAATGCACTAAAATTTTTAACGGCAATTATGAATTTGATTTTTACTTGAAATACACATCGTTTTCAATACAAAGTGAAAATGAAAATCTTTGGTATATATGATGGTAAGGAGCTGTGTATTCAAGAAAAGCACATTCTTAAACTTAAAACCTTCCTGGGTGTAACTCCATTGTAAATAGGCCCTTTTGATGAAATTCTCTCAGTTAAGGTGTGGCTTAGCTAATCAGAATGGGTCTTAATCCTATTATTGACATCATTTATATGAAGAATGGAATTCAGACAGATGGAAGCAACCCTACGGGAGTAAGAAGCTGAAGGTTGATGGAATATGGAACAAAATGGAGAGGCAATGAGAGGCTGTCACGTGCATTGTCATGTGACAGAGGAGCCCGGGAGCAAAGATATCTGGCATATCTGGTAGCCAGTCCCATAATACCAGTCTTTGGGAAGAAAGCATTGTCTTCATTTGGATTTGATATGGACTATGTTCCAGGCCTCAAAACTGAGCTAATAAATTTTCACCTTTTAAGCCAACCCATTGCATGGTATTTGCTTGAACACCCAAGTAAACAAAAACACTGTGTTATTTAATGTCCTTTATCCTTTTCCCTTCTTCATTCAGATTCCCTTTTATTTTAGTTTAGTTTTTATTTTTTGTTTGTTTATTTTTTTGGAATGGAAAGGCTCCGGTAATTGAACCCAAGCCTCTGGCACAGCAGATAAGAATTCCGTCACCGAGCCACTGATGCACCACTCTTAGATTTCCTTTTAATAAATTACAACATCAGTAATATTTTCAGTGGTATTTGGTACAGTAAGCTCACTGTCTCTGAAGTTACTTATATCAATGTCACCTTTAAAACATTGTTATCAAATTTCTGCTTCTGGCCATAATAGAATAACTATATTCTATTTTTCTGCCTACTCTAAGCAAGTAAGGTGGTAGAAAAATTTATGACCCATCAATTTTTGGACATTAGATAACAACACAGGCATGCAATAATTGCAAGTGGGTAAACCATTGAATTGAGTCATATTATTTCCCTTACTTTCTGCCTATAAATAATTACAAGGCCACAGTTTGTGGAGGGAAATCTCAAGCAGAGCACAGCACTGTGATGCGTAGAAGAAACAAAGATCAGTGTTCAGGGAGGCTGAGTGTATGGGATTTATATAGAGAGCCCTGGAAAGGTGGGAAATAAGCAGAATCAGAGCTTAATAAATGTGAACAACTGTCTCTTGAGTTTTCTAATACTAAACTGACATGGATAGTATACAACCTAACAAGTCCAGAAAAACAGCATCTACCATGGAGCTCTAAGACAAACAATTATCAGAGATAAATAAAAAGAGACCCATAAATGAGAAAAATTATGAAGTTTTCAAACAAGGCACTAAAGCTGATATTATAAATGTGCTAAAGGTTTAAAGGAAAACAAGGAGATAAAGAATAAATAAATGAATACTCCAAAAGAGGATAAAATGGAGCCTATAGTGATAAAAACTATTATATTTCACATGAAGTATTCACTGGTTGGCCATAACATGACTTTGAATACATAGTGAGAAAAACTCTCCAAACTGAAGCAAAGAAGAAAATGTGGAAAAAGTAGAGTTCCTCAGCCACCAGTGGAACTAATTCAAAGGTTTTAACTTTAAGTAATTTGTTTCTGAAATAAAGAGAGGATGAGAATTAATGTATGAAAATTTTATAACTTTGATGGAAACTCTGAGAGAAAACCTTTAAAAGCAGGTTTGGATGAAGGATGGTGAGAATTATTGCTAGTTTCAGAAACTAAGGACACATTGGAACAAAAAATTTTAACTGCTGATAGAAACAAACAAAAAGGCATTTTTAGACAATCAAAATTAGAGAGAATTTAACACAGTTGACCTGTACTACAAAAAATATTAAAGGAAGTTGTTCGTATTGAAGGAAAAAAATACCCCAAGTAACCTTGGATCTACAAAATGAAGAATAGCAAAATGGTGAAGAAACTTGATCCATGATGATATAACCTCTTTAACTAGTTATTACTGCCTATTGATATACCTGTATTACATTAGTAATGCATATTTCTTTATGGTTTAGAATGTATACAATGTGGAAAAATTATTCCATCAATAATTAATTATTTAATCTAACAATTTCTTTCATTATTCTTTAATTAAATTAGTGATTGATTTCATTATTACATCATTATTAATTCAAAGTGCTTAACACTGATTGACATTTATTTTTAGATTCAGAATGAAATCAGGCTGCATCTTTGAAAATGAATACTATTTTCCAAACAGAAATATATGTCATTACATATGCTATTTTCTCCAAAGAATTCCAGTAGATTTTATAATGTATTCTCCACTCCAGAATTATTTGACAATAGAAGTTAAACTCATAGTCATGTGTATTTCCTTCTTTTGTGTAAGATAACAATAAATGTAATTTACTTTGAAAAGAGCTATATTAAATTAAGGAGAAGATTTTATTATTCTTATAGCTCTTGTTGCTACTAACAACC
>PVIY010002613.1:0-125222 GCA_004026745.1 Myrmecophaga tridactyla
ACCAAGGTTTAAGAACAAATGAGATTGGATTTCCAGAACCTTTGAGTTTAGTATGGGACTCAGCTTATTTACTGACAACGTGCCCTATATTTGGGGCCCAAATCCCTGTAAATCTTACCAACCAATTACATTGTTATGATCCCTTTCACTAGGAACTAGAAAAACGTCATTTTATAGGACAACTACCAACCACTTACAAGTACTGATTCAAAGAAAATATGGAAAACAGTTCTAGAAAAAAAATAGTAAAAAAAAAAGCAGCGTATGTTTGTTCACAGCATTGAGTTTCACTCCTGTTTTGTTATTATAGGAAAAATATCCTATCTCAGCACACAGGGGGGCAGCCATGGGTGCCGCGCTGGAATTCAACCCATTGTGGAGGTTGATAAAACTGGGGACTGGAGAGAGGCGAGGGTGCAATATGAAGAGCCCCATGGGAGACCAACTATCTTGTTCTCCAATTTCCTCAACCTGGCTCTAATCCCAGTCCAGAAGCACGCTGAAGTCAAAGAGGAAAAGATGGTCTTGATCTTAGCACACACTGGCAAAGGGACCAGTGAAACTCCTCCGGTGCCACCTGTGCTGCTCACATAGTGTCATGACGCCGGCGGTGCAGGGATAGGTGGTCAGAACGAGAAAAACTGCGGTTACAGTCTGTACACCGGAAAGGCTTGATGCCTGTGTGTTTGCGGAAATGGCGGGTGAGCTCATCCGAGCGAGCAAATTTCCAGGAGCAGCCATCCCAAGTGCATTTATAAGGCTTCTCTCCTAAAAAGGGAATATGACAAAATAAAAAGAATCAGAGAAGACATGTTTGGATGCTGGAAAAGACAACATAATAAATAACCTTTAATGAAAGAGTTGGTCAAAAAGTGAAATCAATTTGAAGCCAGGCTGTCATTCATCTTTACAGAAATCCTCACGATAGGCTGAGGAAACATATAGGCTCTGACTCAAACACACCTTCGTTTGAATCCTGGCTCTACTACATACTAGATGTGTGCTCAAATAAGTCACTTCCTCCTGGCTGGGTCTGTTTTCTCATCTCTAAAGGGGGATAAAAATACCTCACACTGTTCTTTTAAAGACTTTCTTTTTTAAACTCAGCTAGTAATTGATAAAACGGAGATTCAAACTCAGGTATTTGACATTTTCTACTATCCCACACTCTAAATCCCACTCACTCCTCTAATACCTCCTACCAAACAGCTTAAAATAGAGCCAGTCACACAGGAAGAATGTGTGATGATTCTCTAGAAAAGGACCCTTAGCTAAGGTTACAGGCCTTCTTATGTGTAAGTACAAAATTTAAGAGTATTGACTGGGGTAAGGAGAGGTGTGAGGCCAAACTTTTTGAAATAGTACCATACTCAGAAACCTCAGGTAACACCTGGGTTATATATGGAAGATGTATGCTCAGAATAGAAAGCTAAATGAAAGAAAACGTCATGGTGTATAGATCACACACAACACATTTATATATTCAGAATAAAGGCAATATCAATACACTTAAATACAAATTACAAGAAAAATTGTTAACATTGATTATCTGGAAAGTGAGGATTAGAGATAGTGGGAAGAGGGCATTTCCTTTTTACTTTACACTCTCTGTACTGTTTGAATTTTTAAAAAATCATGGTGCTGTATCTTATAATAAAAACTTAAAAATAAAAAAGGAAAGAAGCTAGATGAACAAAAGTACACATTAACTATGGTTACGTAAAGGTGGTGGGATTAGGATAATATTTGTTTTCCTCTTGATACATTTATCTGCTTCCCATCTTCTACAATAATGCATATGTGCTATTTTATAATCAGAAATAAGCACTAATGCAGGTACAAAATCATCTAATCATTTCTCTTTCTCCGGTTCCTCCTCATAAATTCCCTACAGCATTTAATTTTATGCTGCTCTAAAATCTGGTAGCAATCTAGTTTGTACACACTGTTTTTCAACTTCTTGCTTACCATCCACCAACCCTCCCAAGTGTTCCCTAATTAATGTACAGATTTCAGGTAATGGGCAATAGAATGGAATCCAATCTGTTGCACAGCTTTGAACCATATCCAGGTAACCATTTTGATGATTAAAGATGTCAACTACTCATCATTTCAATACTCAGAAATTGCTGCATTAGCTGCTAAGAAAAATGAGATAGAGCTGGATTCATGGATGTTTAAAGATGACCAATGATAAGCTATCAAATGAAAACAAAAAGCTATTGAACAATACAGACACACACTGGGATCCCCTTTATGTTTTTAAAAATCTTTCTCCCCCCACCCCCATGTACTTACACACACACCAGATGAAAGGAAAAGATCTGGAAGGCTACAGAGCAAATCACTTACAGTTGGGAGGAGAATAAAACTTCAGGGGTTGTTGAGAGTATGTAAAAGGGATTTCCACTTTTGGATCTAAATAATTCTCTCATGATAGTAATCTATTATTATATAAAGATGGGGGATGAAGGGGTATAAGGACATAATTTGTGTACTATGTATACTATTGAAGTTAAGTTAGTAATAAAGCAAACAACATTGTTTAGATTTAGGGTGTTAAATTTTAAGCCCCATGGTAACTACAAAGAAAATATCAGAGACTAGGTAAACTCATAGAGACAGAAATTAGAGCACAGGTTGCCAGGATCATGGGACAGGGGAAATGGGAAGTTAATAACTAATGGGTGTATGGTTTCTGTTTGGGGAGATGGGAAAATTTTAATAATGGAAGGTAATAAGGGTACGGCAAGATTGTGAATGTGATTATTACCATTGAATCAAATGCTTGAAAAATGTTGAGATGGGAAAGTTTATATTGTGTTTATATTTCCACATTTTTTTAAAAAAGCAACTAAAGAGACAATGGCCATTTAATGCAATACATGATCCTAGATGGGATCTAGGAAGGGAGGAGAAAAGGTACAAATGGACAATACTGGAACATATGAGAAAATGGGAATTTAAGACTGTAAGCTTTATATCAATGTTAAATTGTTTGGATTTAATAACTGCTCTTAAGATGGTTATACAAGTGAATATCCTTGTTCTTAGAAAATGTATATGGCAGTATTAAGTTCTCAAGGATCATGATGTATACAACCTACACTCAAGTACTCAGAACAGAGATTGATAAATAGACAGATGGATAGACAGAATGATATGGCAAAGTTTGTAAAAAGTTAACATTGGTAGATTTGGGAGTTGGGGCATGGATAGGGGTATGTTGGAGTTATCTGTATGGGGTTAGTATTGTTTTTGTAACTGTTATGTAAATTTGAACCTATTTCAAAATCAAAAGTTAAAAAAGGATCAAAGATAAGTTTTGAGCCTGGGCGAATGGGTAGTTTTTTTTTACTAAAAAACAGAGTTTGACAGTATATTTAAGGTGAACTCTTGTATTTTACCTGCTTGTATGACTGCAAGCTCAGAGAAGATGAGGGGCTGTGTTGCATGATGGAGGGGTTTCCAGATAAGCAAGAGTCAGCTCCAGAGACAGTGAAATCACCAGGACTCCTAGCAATGAATCCCAATCTTTGCTGGACAATGAAGTAGGGCATTTCTGCAGCTGCCTTAGTCCCCCCAAACCTTTGGAATACCAGCAATAGAGACAAGTATACCTGGGCTGCATACCAAGGTTTGATTCCAAGGGGCTTTTCTGACTACCTCTGTGATTTTTAGCAATCTCCCATCACTGTAAATGGTCCCTTCATTCACCCAGTTACCCAAATCTAAAACCTGAGAGTCATTAATGTCTCCTTAATCATCAATATACCTCCTTCTCCACTTCCATTGCCAACATCCTTGTCAGAATCTCATCAATTTTTGCTTATTCCACTACAGTTGTCTCTTAATGGTCTTCCCACTTCCACTGTTGACCCTCAGTGCTTCCTTTATCCATTCATTATGCTGTAGGCACATTGGACTCCTGTCAGTTATTAGAACAGGACAAGCTTATTCCCATGTCACAGATTTGTATTCTGGCTAGACAAGAACCCTTTCCCTAGCTTTTTTTGCACAACTGATGCCTTCTCATCTTAATTATGTGTTTTTACCTTAGCTTAAATCTCTTCCTATGAAGAAATTAAATAGGATGTTCTTGAACAGAACAGGAACAGAATGGGGCAGAACACTGCTTAGGAAAGGCTTAGGGAAGACCTTCTGAGAATGAGACATTTATAGTGATATCTAAAGGATAAGAAGTGTCATGAGATGAAACTGTGCAGAGGCTAAATCCTGCTGGACTTCTTAGGAAATTGTGAGGAATATGGATATCATTCAGATTATGATGGGAAACCATTGGAGAATTTTAAACAGAAGAAATGATATGATATTATTTTGATATTAAACAAAACAAAATGAAAATAAGAAATGAAACAAAACCCCTATGGCTGATGTGTGGAGAATGAATTATAATGACGAAAGAATCAATGTAGGAAGAACAGTTGTGGGACTACTACAATAGTTCATACATGGGGGTAGGCCCAGAATCACCACCTTATTCACTAAACAGATAAACCATATCACTGAGTAAAACAGTTAGAACAAGTTAGGTTGCTTTTGCAAGGTGCTGTCAAGTGGCTATCCCTGAGATCGCATACCCATGACAAAGACTTCACTTAAATCCTGAGAACTGAAAAGAATAAGAATGATCCTGAATCTAAAGAAAGTTGGTTTCAAGTACAAATGAGCTGTCCCCATTCACCAGCTGTGCTAATTTGAAATTGTTATGACCTCAGAAAAGCCATGCTCTTTTAATCCAATCTTGTGGGTACAGACCTATGTGGTTGGGACCTTTTGATTAGGTTGTTTCCATGGAGATGTGACCCATTGACTTACTGGAGTCCTTTAAGGGAGAATAAAAGGCAGAGACATTTTGGAGAGAGCTAGAGACAGAAATGCCCTGGGAGGAACAAGCAAGGACAAACAGAAACTCAGAGACATTTTGGAGAGAAGGGCCAGCAGATGTTGCCATATGCCTTTCCATGTGACAGAGGAACCCTGGATGTCATCGGTTTTTCTTCAGAGTCAAGGTATCTTTCTCTGGATGCCTTAATTTGGATATTTTCATGGCCTTAGAACTGTAAATTTGTAACCTAATAAATCCCCTTTGTAAAGCCAAACCATTTCTGGTATATTGCAATCTGGCAGCTTTAGCAAACCAAAACACCAGCCTTTGTGACTCATCATCTGATAAGACAATCATCTATACAGATCAAAGCTAAGAAGTGTCTATATTTTAAACCCAGGAGCTGACACACTACTAGGGGAAAACAGTACTGAAATCTGAAAAGTAAATAATATCTGCTTTTATGTCAGTTCAAGAACGGAAAGTTAGTATAAATCAGACAGTCATATCTTTAAGGACTGTAAAGCACTTTCCAACCTGTTTACATGTGGGACCTTCCAGAGGGGCATATATAACAGCTATATTGAAATTCACGCCACAGGGTCTCAGACTGAAATAGTCACATGGGATCATCTAGTCCAACCTCTTTAATTTAGAATTGTGGGAGGAAGATTTGTATCAGGTCACACAACAACTTAGTTGGAGAATTGGGACCAACTAAAGTATTCTAATCTCCCTGTTCATTGTTCTTGCCTCTATTCCTTCAAGGAGCATAATTTTAATACCAAAAAGGGGGGCTGTGAACTGCTATGTGTATAATGTAAGGTGTGAGTGTGTATTTGTATGTAGAATGTATTGCAGTGATATCAATAGCTGGATACATACTTAAGGGCAGCCCAAGTGCTAACTGTCAGAGTTAACAATTTAAAATATTAAAATGTATTGTGTGCAACAAAAGAGTACAAGATAAACAAAGAACAGTAAAGTAAATGTTGGCCCATCCAAAGGAGCAAGGTAAAAATTCAAAACTATCAACAAAGAGGAACAGACATCGAATTTACTTGAAAGACTTTAAAATAATGATCCTCAATATGCAAGGAGAGAAATGATTGTAATGAGGAAAGAACACACACACACACCCACCCACACACACATGCTAAACTATAACAGATTACCTCCTTAAATTAATTAATTTAACTTCTGTCAGATCTGTTTTTTATCATTTATTAGACAGTTGGGGAAATTTGATGATAAGAAATTTTTATGTGATGGTAGTACTGTACTTATTTTTAATTAAATTTCTTGTCTTTTAAAGATAATTATAAAAAATTATGACTAAAATGTTATGATGTCTGGCATATGCTTTAAAATAATATGGTGCAGAATGGGGGAGGTGGTGGCAGTATAGAAGAAAGAAAATCGGCCATGTACTGATATAAACAAGGAAGCTGTGTGAGGGGTATATAGGGACTATTAAACTATTCTACTTTTGCATGTTGCAAATTCAGGTTTAAACACTAATATAAAAAGATACAATTGGTAGAATCAGTCTCCATCCCACATGGAGGAGAAACAAAAAGAAAATATCAATCAATAAAAATTGTGCTATGAGAGTGTTGGGACACTGTAACCTGGAAATCAGTTACTTTTCCATAGTATCAGGGCACTGTAACTAGGACTCTGGGTCTTTTGACACACACATACACATAAAACACAGCAAATGTAACAAAGCAGATGTTTACAAGACAGGAGGTCCCCTCCTTGTCCAGGGTGTCTGTACCCCAATTCTGAGATGGAGATGATTAGGGAGGAGGAATTCCCCCAAGGAAGAGGGCACAAATTGATGACCAGCAAGCTGCATCTGGCCCATCGGCAGATTTCTTTTATCCATGGTATTATAAAAATTTTTGAACTAGATACCTGAATTCAAAATCTAGGACATTTCACATAAAAATCTGGATTTTCAGTTTATCTTTAAAAATTGGAAAATTTGATAATACTCAGCTGGATTTGAGTGGCAGCTTTCCTTCAGTTTTCCCTCCAGTTTGACATAATCTCCAGGAGGCCTTTTTCACCTATTTATTTGAGTCATTTTTGTAATGTGAATAAAGGTGCTTTGTAAACTAGTGCATGGTGCTGAGCATGGAACATCTGAGGCATGAGCTCAAAAAGTCGCTTTAATTTCACTTAGTTTAAATTGCCTTTGTGTTTTCAATGCTCAGTAAACTTTGCAAGGCCCTGGTAGTAGGGAAGGAGTGATGTCTTAACTGCCTTAACCTTTGCTTCAGTGTTATAACTTTCCCCATTACAAAGATCCACAGGTGGTCACGGGGGGGTGATAATTATTCAGAAGACACAAGGCTTACTGTTTTCCTAGGCTGCTTTTGTGAAAACTTTCTCAGAGTAAACACAAGACATAGGGGGAAAAACAGCTGGAAACTTGTGCCCATGAGTATGAATAAATTCAGTCTTTAAGAATTCCTTCTCTTTCTCTCTCTCTCAGAGATTGTTGTGTGTGCACATGCATGTATTTGTGTGTGTGTGCATGTGAGTTGGGGATGGGATGGGGTGGGTATACCTGTATGGATTCTGCGGTGGGCTTTCAGGTGGGAGCTTTTGGTGTATACTTTGTTGCATCCTGTAAAGTCACATTGGTGAATCCGTCTTCTCTTCAGGTCAAGAGACTCCTCTCCCTGCATTTGAGCCATTGCTGCTGGTCTGAACAAAGAAAAAAGAGATAAGAGTAGTGAACGATTTTAAAGCTGAGACTAAAGAAATGGACTTACATACAGTGGAGTCATTTCATACATGCATTTATTTTATGCAAATTTAACTCTTCACGTTCCCAAGAGAGGAAGTAATCAAAACAGTGAAGGCAATTCCCTTAACTAGGCCATTCTGTTTAGTAAGTGCAAGTCGCTGAGAAAGCATGGGAGGTAAGAATTTGGGTAGTTTCTATTCCCAAGCAGTGTCAGAGTTTCATGCCAATAAGTCTCATTCTTGTGTTAAAGAAATGTGTTCTTCATATAATATGGTTGTTAAATGCAAGCCAACTACTTCATCAGTTCCAACACTGAAAGACAAATAGGCTGGTTTAAACTTATGAAAAGAAACAGTATACAACTCTATTTTATGGGAAATTTGAAGATTTTTTTCAAGAATAAAAGTGATGATTTACAATTAAAACATAACTCTAATGTGCATGCACACTCATATACATTTGTTCGGAAGGCCACTTAACAGATATTTTGATGTCCCCAGATTCTTACTACTGTATCTATATCTGTATCCACCTCTCTCTCTCTCTCTCACACACACACACACACACACACAGAGGAAGTAAAGACAAAATTACTCACTCTTCCTGCAGTTCCTGCAGTCCCCTGAAGGCTGAGGATCCACTCTCAATTGTATACTCTTCACTGTCACTTGTAATTTCCAGTGGAGACATGGAGGTGGGGTCAACTTTCACTGAAAGCAAAGAGGGGACATTGTGGGACACAAACTAATATATTTCTGTAATCATTTTCAGGATTTCTACCTTGGCTCACAATCAGAAGTGGCAGCAAGATCAAGAGAAAAGAAAAAGCCAAAATGGAAGAAGTATATTTGTATGGAAGGAAGAGAAGATTATTTTTTTTAGCATTAGCAGGGGACAAAAAGGCCTTTGGAGAAAGAGTTGTTAGGGAGCATTCTGATACCAAGAGAATGTGAGGTTTCCTAGGGTAAGGTCTAGGTATGATTTATCTCTCTATTTCTAGCCCCCAGGATAGGGTTGTAAGAAAATTAAGCTTAGCTTTCACACAAGATGGCACAGGAAAGGGCTGCAGAATAACTCAAACTAGTTTTGCAGGCAGGGAAGGAGAGTATCTCTGACATAAGCCTAGAACGGAGGCCAAACAGGTAGAAGCAAGTTTAAATAAGTAACAGCCAAGGTCATTGAAATATAAAGCGTACTCAAGAGCGGGAAACTTCCATTGGAAATTTGAATTAGTTAGACTATCAAGATAGGCTATAACCACTACAGTATCCAATCAGCAGAGAAACCTAGGCACAGGTATAACCATTTTGGCGATTTACTGTTTCACGTGTCAGCTGCCATCTTGTATTCGGCTGGGCACCCATTCTTGCAAGATCATGAATAAATTATTTTCTCGTCCACAATAGGATGAGTGTTTGTTCTCTTTCGGGTATGGTGTTCTTTCTAACTGGGTTGCTCAACTAGTCAGGTTTAATTGTGTTTGTTGAATAATAATCTCTGGATAGTTCCCTGGCTGTCCTAAGGTTAATGCCTAGTTTCACCTCACAGGTGAGAACATCTACTGGTTGTATCCTGGCTGGTTGATAAACCAGAAGGTTGGCATATTAAGTCATCAGTCATGGAAGAGCAGAGGTTCCAGGAAGATGGTGGAATAGGATAGGTCAAGTTCATCCCTGCTCCAAGGAACACCTAGAGAAGGGACGGGAGGGTGACTAAGATGGTGATTCCAGGGTATAAGTGACCTGGGCAAGTCTTCTGCACCACATAGGGAGGCCCTGGTTGCAAAAGCTGAGGAACTGAGAAGCAGAGAACCAGAGACCATCTGGCTGGTGCAAACAGCCTAATGAGGAAGCCCAGAGCCCTCAGGAGTGCACAGTCGGGAGACTGGGACTAGGAAGTAAGCCAAGCTGCATTCCTTGAATGCGCTACCCTCACCAGCGCAGCCCCATGACCTGCAACTCACCCCACACTCCACGTACCTGAATCCCATCACCCGCTCCTCTCTCCCTGCTCCAAGCACGCCTACCCCACCAATACCTCATGTGCATCCCTGCCCCACTCTCCCACCCCAAGGGCCTGCATGCCTGCCCCAGCCCAACCCACCTCTCCTGCAAAAGTGCAGTCTTGACCTGCCCCTCCTGAGCCCTACCTCCCCGTCCCTGCCCCCCTGCAGGCAGTTGCCACTGCATAAAGGCTGCACGTGCTTACCTCCATAACAAGGCTACACCCACCCTCAGCCCATAACTCTGGCAATCCCACCCCGGCCCCCTAAGCTGTGCGCACATGTACATCAGTTTATGGACCTCCCGGATCTGCACATGAGCATGCCCCGAGTTATGCCCCACAGCTCTGGGCAAGTGCTGACCTGTGCAGCCTGGCTACATCCATGCCCAGCCCACAGAGGTGCGATGCTAACCTGCTGCACTGAGCTCTGTGCATGCACACAAAGGGCCTGGTGCCCTAGACCAGTGTACACCAGGGCCCTGCTTCCCAGACCCGTACACCTGCACAGCCACATCCTCCCTGCTGCTGGACACCGACACTCACAGCCACCAGCGTAGCATCCCCAACCTGCACCTATACCTGTGCTACAATGTATCATTGCACTGTTGTGTCCTGCCCCGCACCCTTCATCCTGCTCTGCATCCATCCCACAAATAAAAGTTAGACTACTGAAGGAAATCAACTTCCAAAGTAAACCACTCAAGATATTTACATGCCACAAAGACAACAGAAGATCACTAAGCATATTATGATGTAGACAGATCTAGCCCAGTCTAATGACCAAATTAAAACACTAGAGGAGACACAGACATTGGAACTAATCAAAGATGTTCATATAACTCTACTAAATAAAATAAATGGGATAGCAAATGACATAAAGGAGATCAAGAAGATACTAGAAGAGCTTAAAGAGGAGTTTGAAAGAATAAGTAGAAAAATAGGAGATATCACAGAGATTAAAGATGCTGTAGGCCAAATAAAAAACATACTAGAGACACACAATAGCAGATTTGAAGAGGTAGAAGAAAGAATAAGCAAACTAGAGGACAGGACAACTGATTTTGAACACTCAAAACAGCAAATGGCAAAAAAGATGGAAAAATCTGAATTGGATCTCAGGGAAATGATGACAAAAGAAAGCACAAAAATATAAGAATCATTGGTGTCCCAGAAGGAGAAGAGAAGAGTAAAGAGCTAGGAAGATTAGTTGAGGATATAATGGGGGGAAACTTCCCAACCCTCATAAAGGACATAAAAATGCAAGTCAAAGAAGCTCAAGGAACTCCAAATAGAATAAATCAAAATAGGCCTTCCCCAAGACACATACTAATCAGTCTGTCAAATGTTGATGAGAAGCAGAAAATCCTAAAAGCGGCAATAGAAAAACAATCTACTTACATAGAAGGAAAATCACATTAAACTGAGTTCAGACTACCCACCTGGCACTATGGAAGCAGGAAGGCAGTGGTATGTTATATTTAAGATCCTGAAAGAGAAAGACTTCCAGCCAAGAATTCTGGTCGTAAGGCACACACCCAAAACTGATGTGGTAAAGTTAAATATCTTGAGGCCATATAATTTTTCTTGGTCATTTCCATTTCCAAGAGTAATTGGAGGGGGTAAAAAGAGACAGAAGATAGGACTACCAAAAAAGGAAACAAATAGAGAAAGGGAAGCCCAGGAAAGGGGCAACATTTATGCTTACCTGATCCAGCATTTTTGCCATCTCCTCCAATGAGTGGGACTGTAATGGCTGCAGGTCCCCCATCTGCTGGCAAAGTAGTATACACCATAGGCAGTGACTGTACCACCACTGGGATTGTCTTCAGGCTACCAATCTTATTTGGAAGACTGACAGAAGGGATGGTGTGGATTACATGTAAGATTTGCTGGCCACCAGTGCCCTGAGAGGAGGCCAGGATAGAGCCTGGGGTCAGAACTGTAGGGATATTTGCTGAAGTGCCTGTGTCAGATGCTGACGTGGACACCACCAGGGTCTGTGGAGCAGACTGTGGCTTGGGAGGATGTACTGGAGCTTGTAGCATGCTGGCAGGTTGGAGAGGAGCCTTAGGCTTGTGAAAGGAGAGGTCAACTGGTTCCACCTGGGGCAGGTTGAAATCATTAGCCAGAAGCTCTTCTGGGGGCTCAATCTTGATGTCATTAAAAAGTGCTGGGTTCTCCATGGGATTGGCATCCAAGAGGGTTGCAGATGTCATGCTACCTCTGTCTGTTTTCTCAGGATGATCTCTGTTCTGAATAGGGCCAAAAACCTAAAATATAGATAAGTAATCAAATGAGAGGTACAAAACAGTTTTAGTACCTCTTATGTGAAGACTAAAAGAAAGAAATCTCTATTCTCTACTCATGGGAAGAATACAGGGAATTGGGAGAGGTGAAGCAAGAGTATACTGAAGAGGAAAAAGGAAGGGAAACTTTAACAAGCACTTACTATATGCTAGACACTGTTTCAGGCAATTGATCAAAATTACTGCATTTAATCTTCACAAAAATCCTGGAAGGTTAATTAAATCAACATTTTTTGAGTATCTGATATAAACATTGTGTTAAGTACAATGGTGACACATGTGAATAATGTACAGCCAAAAAGTGCATACTAACTTTGCATACATTTACAATGATAGAATAATGTGAGTAATTTACAAGTCATACTACATTAAGTGATGTATCAGACATATAAACAAGATGTTTTAGGGAAAAAAAGGGAATGATTGGATTCTTTTGACAGGCTCAGGAAAGGTTTTATGGAGTAAGTGATATTTTAGATGTGTCTTAGATGATAAATAGGAGTTCTTTTGGCAAAAAAACGTAAGAAAGATATTCCTGGTAGTGGGAACATAATCTCTAATGCAGAGACATAAGAGCAGACAACATGCTTAGGGAATAATGATGCAGTACAGTTAGTGTATTATATGTAAAACTGAACTATGCAACTTTTTAAAATTGTGAGAGAGCTTAAGAAATGTGATATATCTTAAGAATACTAATAAATGATCACTTAATATACAATATATAAAATAATGTGAAGACCCCTGTAATTAAAAACTTATCAATGATTCCATGAATTCAAAGGTCTAGGATATTGTGAACTATACCATTGTGAAGCAATGATCTGGGTCTTTGAGATGATCTTAGAGATGGTGGTGTCACTTTAGCCAGCAAACAAAACAAACCTTCATACTGTATCAAGATTATATAAGAATGGTGGGAGTTTTGAATGATGAGAGATGTTCAATAATGTATCCCTTATATAAAGTATAACCACCCTTTAATTTTGTGTATTTGGAATTTGAGGGAAGGTAGAGCACAGGAAAGAAGGAGTAATAGAAGACAAATGATTTTAGGAGGGGAATGACATGGGCAGAGCTGTTTCTGTGAGATTTAACTAGCTCCTAAATGAAGGATAGATTGGGAGGGGAATAAGACTGGATTCAAACAGTCCAGAAAGGATGAAGAATAGGATGGCAGAGTAGAGAGCTCCAGGACTCAGTTTGTCCTCCAGGACAGTTACTAAAGAGCCAGGAATTGTCTGAAACAACTGTTTGGGCGCTCTGGAGACCACAAAAACACTGTATACCATCCAGGGAAGAGCAGAAGGAAGAGACTGATAAATTGTGGTGAAGATCTGTGAGTAGAGCTCTTCTGTGCTGTGGAGGATAGTGCCCATCCCCCACTCTTGTAGCAGGAAACCTCATGACCCAGTCCCTGACTGAAACTAAAAGTGCTCTTCCCCAAGAACAGGGAGAGGGGCACAGCCAAGCATTTTGGAACTGACATATGCCTCCTTGGCCCTGTTTAGACTAGGAAATACTGACTTGGGAAAGCGCTCACTGGATTTACCCTCCTCCCAGAAATTGCCCTCCAGGCAAAAGCAACTAGAGACAATGAAAGGAGAGTTTAAAAACTATAGAGGCAAATTAAAGCAAACTGAACAGATCACATTCCTGGAGAATGAACAGGGGAAAGGAAGCTTTCTCTTGGGCATCAAGCAATTGCACAAATAGTGCAATCTCCCAAATTGTACCATCTATCCAGAGAAAGAATCAGATTAGTATGAGCTGGAAAAGTCTGATAAATTAAACATGAGGTATTCTATGGGTCTAGAATAAGTTGAACCAAATGTCAAAAAAGGAGCCTTAACACAAAGCCAATCAAAAATAAAACTCTAGGCAAGAAAAACTAATCTCCAGAGTAAACTCATCAAAATAATCAGATGCCTAGACATTGTAACTGAGAAATCAGCATTTAAGGGATGATTTTGATTAATGAATTGTTATACAAAAATTTCTTTTTGCTTTCTGGAATGTTGGAGTAGACAGGGAAATACCTGAGATCTCTGAATTGTAGTCCAGCTGTCTTGATATCTGAAATGAATGTAAAAAGCCCTTATCCTGTATCTTTGTGATTGAAAGAACTGGTCATTCTCTTGTAGACCAAAGGCCCTAAGGCTAATGAAGTAGGCCATTAACTACTTCTTCCTTTTGATTTACACCTTTAGTTCTGAGCTGATAGCTCTGCCTCCCCTGCTTTCAACTTATGTTCTCCTATTGAAATAATAATAATAACACATCTCCTTTCTGCTTTGAACTTACTGTCTGAAAATGACCTCATCTCCCCTTGTTAAAATCCTTAAAATCCTTGAACTCCCTAAACTTGGAGAGACAGATCTTAGGCAGCAATATCAGCAAAAAATTACAAACCATATTAAGACACAGGAATATATGGCTCAGTGAAAGCAAAAAATTAAAACCTCTGAGAAGACATAGAATTTGGAACAACTAAGCAAAGAAGTTCAAACAAATCTCCTAAATTAATTTAAAGTGATGAAGGAAAATATGGCTAAAGAGACAAAGGATATTAAGAAGACAGTGTGACCACAAAGAAGAATTTGAAAATATAGAAAGAAACATAATAGAAATGATGGGAATGAAAGACTCAATAGATGAGATTGAAAATACACTAGAGGGATACAATAGCAGATTTGATCAGGCTGAAGAAAGAATCAGTGAGATAGAAGACAGGAGAGTTGAAATCTTAGAAGAATGGGAAAAATTGTGCATGGTCTCAGGGATTTGAATGACAGTACAAAGAACACAAATATACATGTCATGGGTGTCACAGAAGGATAAGAGAGAAGCAAGGCAGAAAGAATATTTGAGGAAATAATGGTCGAGAATTTCTTAACATTACGAAATACATTAATATACAGGTTTGAGAAGCACAGCATATTCTGAATAGACCTACTCCAAGACACTTACTAAATAGAATTTCAAATGCTAAAGCGAGAGAATTGTGAAAGCAGCAAGAGAAAAGCAAAACATCACAAACAAGCTCAATAAAACTAAGTTCTAAGTTCTCAACAGAAATAATGGAGGTGAGAAGGCAGTGGTATGATGTATTTAAGATACTCAAAGAGAAAAACTGCCAGCTAAGAATTCCTTATCTAGAAAAATTATCTTTCAAAAATGATGGTGATAAAAGGGAAGATGGTGGCATAGGGAGGCGTGGAATTTAGTTAGTTCTCTAGAGCAGCTAGTACACAGATAGGAAATCTCTGGAACAACAATTTGGGAGACATATGTGACCAGGCACATATTATACACCAGTGTTGAATGGGTGGAAGGGCCAAGATCATAGCACAGAACTGTAAGTAAAGCCCCCAAACCCTGGAGGCTGGTGCCCCTCCCCCACTAGCATGGCAGGCTCACTTTGGAGACACCTCTCCATGGGAAAAAAGAAGCCCTCGCTACTAGGAGCAAGGCAAGGTAGCTCAACCAAGCTCTAGTTATGGCTTTAATTAACAAATTTGGACTGCTGAACACAAGCTACAAACACAGATAAGCTCAGGGAAAGCATGAAAGTAACCCTGGAAGACAGGAGAAGGGCCAGATGAAGAAAAAAAAGGAGGCAGCTTAGCTCAGAATACCAGAAAAGGGCTGTGGTCCAAGATAAAGGGCACATAGAACTGGGGATCAACTCCAACTCTTGACTGGTGAACTGTGGGGCTGGGAATTGGCTCTTAAAAGGCATTTTATTTTATTTTACTTTTCCTTCTCTCTATTTTTTTTCTTTTTTTTTCTTTTTCTGTTTCAAAAGTATTCTAAGACACTCATTAGAGAAAGCCTCAGGCAGTTTCAATTGTTAGCACTGACCCAGGCATGGGCAGAGCTAAAATAGGTCTGAGAGACATAGTAAAAATTCAAGTGAAGAAGATAATTCCCTAAAGGATTTATCTTCCCCAAGCAAAGGGGGACAGGGCCCAGCTTAAGTGGCTGCCCTACTTAAGAGCATTCAGACCCCAGGCCATAGGAATCAGAAAATCTTGAATTTGCCTTCCACCTCAGCCAATGTCTCAACCATGCCACTGGCACACTGAGAATTAAAGGCTCCATACCACTTTTTGCTGGTGGGGACCTGTGGGCTGACAAGCACCACGTGCTGGGCAGGATAGGAAAATCAGAGTCTAGCGGCTGCACAAGAAAGTCAGATAACCTGCTGGGTCACATTATAAGGAAACAAGATACTGATTACACCCTCCTCCTGAGATCTGGAACTGCCTAGTCTGGGAAAATCTGATTGAGGTTAATCATATCTGGGGAGACCCTCCTCAAAAAAGTTTCCATTAGGCAGAGCAAGAACTAGAAAAACAAGAGCTGAAAAATTCTAACAACTCAAACAAAAGCTATGTTAGAAGTCAAGAGTAAGTTGATCTGAATGCCCAAGAACATACAGAGAACAAAGCCAATCAACAAGAAAATCTTAGATAAAAGACAGAAAATGACCACCAGGATAAATTAAACAAGAAAAGCAGATGTCTAGATAACAGGAAAAACCAAGATATGGCCCAGTCAAAGGAACAAACTAACACTTTAAAGGAGATACAGGAGTTGAAACAACTAATTAATGTTAAAAAAAAGTGACAATTCAATTCAAAAATCAAATAAACAAGTTAAGGGAAATATGGCAAAAGAGTTGAAGGGTATAAAGAAGACATTGGGTGAAAATAAAGAATTCAAAAGGGTGAAAAAACAAATGATAGAACTTATGGGAATGAAAGGCACAATAAAAAAGATGAAAAACCCAATGGAGACATACAACAGCAGATTTGAAGTGGCAGAAAAAGGGTTAGTGAGCTAGAGGACAGAACATCTGAAATCCTACATGCAAAAAAAAAAATAGAGAAAATAAGGGAAAAATATGAGCAGGGTCTCAGAGAACTAAAATACAAAATGAAGTTCATGAATATATGTGTATTGGGTATCCCAGAAAGAGAAGAGCAGGGAAAATTGGCAGAAAGAATAATGGAGGAAATTATTATGGAAAATGTCCCAACTCTTATGATGAAAAAATTATAGATCCAAGAAGCACAGCATACCCCAAACAGAGTATATCCACATAGACCTAGTCCAAGACACTAATCAGAGTTTCCAATCCCAAAGACAGTACAAAATCTCATCAAAGTCAGTTACAGGCATGGTCTGTCCTAAGGAAAAATTCTCCTCTGGCTCTGGACCTGTAAAGCTCAGAACAAGTTATCTGCTGTCAACATTCAAAGGAGGAACAGTCATAGAATACATGTTACCGTTGCCATAGGGAGAAATTAAAAGGAAAACGGAAGTCAAAGGTCTCAAACAGTTCCAAAAACCTGTAGTGCAGACTCCATTAGATTTCAAAGACTAAGGATCATTTATCCTTGGGGCTTTAGTAAGTGGCAGTCCCACCCTTTCTAAGGGCCCATGCAGTGGACTTGTTCTCTCGAAATGCTGGGGTGAGAGTTGCAAGACTGAGGCTCATTGGGGTAACTACCTTTATCCTGACTCCGCTCTCTCAAAGCATTGGGACAGCACCCAGACTCCATCTCCAGGGCACATGCTCAACACCCTCAGAACAATGGGGCCATAACTGGGCTTCCTCAATCCCATTTTTGTGCTCCACCATCTCTGAGGCCTGGGGCACTGAAACTCTTCCAGAACATTGAGGGAAAAGGTCTGTCCTCTGCCTTTGGGGCAAATTCACCCTCTCCATGTGAATAAGTGGGTCTGCTCTTCTGGCCCAAGGTTTATTGGCTTCAGACCTAAGCTTCTATGGTTCTGCCTTCAAAGTTATTTTTCCTTCAATTTGTTCCTTTTCTGTCCCTTTTAGCCCAGACTGGCAGTGTTCAATTTATACAGAGCCCACAACATTCTTGTTGGTTTTCTATGTAGTATGCAGGGATCATAACCATCAGACAATAGGACTTTCCACAAATCTTTTCTGGATAACTCAATTTCCAATCCTGACCTTTTCTGAAATGGCTGACTGGTTCCATGTTTAGCAAAATCTTCATGTGGGGTACCATTCTCTGGGTTGTCCCTTGTTGCGAGCCAAGAATTTCCAAGGCCATCAATTTCTGGCTTCTTTGTACCCAAGAGTTCAGTTCTCAGCTTATAGCTTTCCTGTCACTTTACTATAAGCTGCATGGAGAAGCCAGGCTGCCTTTTTCTACATTTAGTTTTGAAATTTCCTCAGCTAAAGTATCGTGGTTGTCACCATTAAATTCTAACTTCCATCCAACAGCAGTACTCAATTTGGCTAAATTATCTGCCATTTCGAAACAAGCACTGCCTTTCTTCCAGTTTGCAATGACATGTTCCTCATTTCTGTCTAAAGCCTTGTGAGAGATATCTTTAAAGTCCACATTTCTACCAACAGTGTCTTTAAAGCATCCTAGGCTTTCTATATCAAACTCCTCACAATTCTTCCAAAATCTTCTCCTTCCACATTTAAAAAGCCATTCTAGCATGTTTAGTATTTGAAACTACAGCACCCCACTTCTCTGGTACCAAAACCTGTTTTGGTTTGCTAATGCTGCTGGAAAAGCAATATACCCAAAATGGGTTGGCTTTTATAAAGGGAATTTATTAAGTTACAAGTTTACAGTTGCAAGGTCATAGAAATGTCCAAACTAAGGCATCCAGAGAAAGATGACATTAGGGGTTTCTCTGTGAGCTGGGTAGGCACATAGTGACATCTGCTAGCTTTCTCTCCTTGCTTATCCTTTCAAAATGGCTTCCCTGGGGGCATTTTACTTATGGATCTCCTAAGGTCTCTGGCTGTGTGGGCTTTGTCAGCTCTAAAGCTTTTTTCAAAATGGCTCCCTCTTAAATGACTCCAGTAAGTAATCCCACCTGGAATGGATGGAGACACATCTCCATGGAAACCACTGAATCAAAAGGTCCCGCCCCAAATTGGGTGGGTAAAATCTCCATGGAAACAACCTACTCAAAAAGATTTCACCCAACAATACTGAATGAGGGTTAAAGAACATGGCTTTTCTAGGGTATCCAATAGTTTCAAACTGGCACGGCATGTTACAAAATTCAGCATCCTTTCTTGATAAAACACTTTGAAAGATAGGAATAGAAGGAAACTTTCTCAATATGATAAAAGGCATATATGAAAACCCACAAGTAACATCATACTCAAGGTAAAAGTCTGAAAGTTTTCTCTCTAAGATCTAGAAGATGACAAAGTGGCTACTGTCATCATAGTTACTCAACAATGTGCTAGAAGTTCTTCTACCTAGAGAAGTTAGGCAGGAAAAAGAAATAAAAGGTGTCCAACTGGAATGGAAGAAGGAAAATTTTCAATATCTGCAGATGACATGATCCTATATCTAGAAAGTTCCAAAAACTACAACAAAAGGTACTAGTACTAATAAATGATTTCAGCCCATGGTGAGATACAAGATTGATATGCAAAAATCAGTAGTGTTTCTATACACTAATAATGAGAAATCTGTGGAGGAAATCAAAAGCAAAAATCCCATTTACAATAGCAACTAAAAGAATCACATATCTAGGAATAAATTTAATGAAGAATGTAAGTACCCAAAAAATGACAAAACATTGAAATAAATGAAAGAAGACCTACATAAATGGAAGGACTTTCCATGTTCATGGAGTGGAATACTAAATATCATTAAGATATCAATTCTACCCAAAGTAATTTACAGACTAAACGCAATCTTTGCAGAAATGGGAAAGCCAATGATAAAATTTATTTGGAAGGGTAAGGGATCCTGAACAGGCAAAAATATCTCAAAAATGAAGAACAAAGTTGAATGATATAAATTTCATGACTTTAAAACTTATTACAAAGCCTCAGTGGTCAGAACAACATGATACTGGCATAAGGATAGATCTATTGACCAAGGGAAACAAATTGAGACTTCAGAAATAGGCCCTCACGTCTAAGGTTAATTGCTTTTTTACAAGTTCAGTTCCACTGAACTGGAACAGAAGAGTTTCTTCAATAAACAGTTTTGGGGAAAGTGGATATCCATATCCGAAAGAATGAAATAGGTCCCCTATCTCCCACCTTATACCAAAATTAATGCAAAATGGATTAAAGGCCTAAATATAAAAGTAAGGACCATAAATGTAGAAGATAATGTAGGAAAGCATCTTCAAGATCTTGTGGTAGGCACAACCTCCAGATGGGTCCCTGGTCCAGATAAGTCCTGAAACCCAGTCCAGCCTCTCCAGAACATCAGATAGTTTCATCTCCCTACCCCATATTAGTGACAGACCCTTCCAATATGAAAAATTTAGAATTGCTATAGCCCAAACAACCCTAAAGAGAGGGTTGGAAAGCTCAAAAGTGATGGTGGAATTATACATAGAAGATAGGACTTAACAAATAGAATATGAATGATGAATCATTAAATTGATATCTCTTTTAGTCTCCAGTATTTTAGAGCAGCTGAAAGTAAAAACCTAATATTGTGAAATTGTAACCCATTTCAAAGTCTGAAAAATATTCTACAACTAACTGTGGTGTTGTGCTTTGAAATTTATAGCTTTTTTGTACATATGTTATTGTTTACAAAAAAAGGAGGAAAAAAAGTCGATTGTGATAATAAAAAAAAAATAAGCCCTCTAGCCTCCTATATTCTGGAACAGCTAGAAGGAAAAATATGAGAGGATCATATGGTAGCCCATGACAAACTCTGGGACCTATCCTGTGACCACTTTTTGAAGAGTGCTTTGAAAATTATTGCTTTTTTATTTCTTTGCTTTGTATATATGTTATACTATATAATTAAAAAAGTTAAAAAAAAAAAGATCTTGTGGTAGGCAATGGTTTCTCAGACTTTACACCCAAAGTCCAAGAAATGAAAGAAAACATAGACAAATGGGACCTCCTCGAAATTAAATGCATTTGTGCTTCAAAGGACTTTGTCAAGAAAGTGAGAGGGCAGCCTATTCAATGGGAGAAAATATTTGGAATCCACATAACTGATAAGGGTTCTCTATAAAAATATATAAAGAGAGTGTGCAAGGGTTGTTCAGTGGTAGAATTTTTGCCTGCCATGTGGGAGACCAGGGTTCGATTCTCGGCCCATGTATTTTCCAAAACAAGTAAATCAAGAAAGAAAAAACAAACAAACAAAAATTAAACAAAAATGTGCTGCAATAACAGGATACTCACAAGGTAAAAGAATGAAATGTGACCTCCGCCATACAGCATACAAATATATATATATATAAAGACAATCTTCAAGTCAACAATAAAAAGATAAGTAGCCCAATTTAAAAATGGACAAAGGATTTGAATAGACATTTCTCCAAAGTGGCAATACAAATGGCTACAAAGCACATGAAAAGATACTCAACATCACTAGCTATTAGCAAAATGCAAATCGAAACCACACTGAGATATCATTCCACACCTACCAGAATGGCCACTATTAAACTAACAGAAACCTGCAAGTGTTGGAGAGGATGTGGAAAAATATGAGCACTCATTCACTGCTGATAGGAATGTAAAATGATGCAGTCACTGTGAAAGACAGCTTGGGGCATCATTAGGAATTTACGTATAGACTCGCCATGTGATCCTGCAATTTCACTGCTAGGTATATACTCAGAAAAACTGAAAGGGGGGATGCAAATAGACATTTGCACACAAATGTTCGTGGTGGCATTATTTACAATTGTAAAAGATGGAAGCAACCCAAATGTCCATCAACCAATGAACAGATAAACAAAATGTGGTATATACATGTGATAGAACATTATGTAAAAATGAAGTCCTGGGCAGTGCAACGGTCGCTCAGTGGCAGAATTCTCGCCTGTCTTGCCAGACACCTGGGTTTGACTCCCAGAGCCTGCCCATGCCAAAAAATAATGACGTCCTGATGTATGTGAAAACGTGGATGAATCTTGAGGATACTATATTGAATGAAAGAAGCCAGACACAAAAGGACAAATATTGGAAATGATCTCACAAACATGAGCTAATTTTAATAAACAAGCTCAGAGCCAAAATCTAGAATGTAAGTTATCAGGAGATAGAATGAGGATACAGAATGGGGAGCTAATGCTTAATTAGTACAGATTTTAAAATTAGGTTGATTGTAAGTGTTTGGATATAGGTAGAGATACTGGTGGCATATTATTGTGAGTTTAATTGACAGTGCTAAATTATGCTTGTGATTGTAGTTGAAAGGGGAAGTTTAGGGTCATGTATATTACTAGAAGGAAAATTAGATGATAAAACATGGGACTGTATAACACAGTGAACCCTGTTGTGGATGATGACTGTGGTTGATAGTACAAATATAATAATATTCTTTTGTGAACTAGAACAACCATATGCCACTATTACTAGTAATAGAATGGTTTATGAGGAAAAAATACACCTAATGCAAACTATGGACTATAGTTAACAGTAATATTTTAATATTTCTTTCATCAAGTGTAACAAGGTACCACACCTTGTTAAGGGTCAATGATAGTAGGTATAAGGTTTTCTTTTGGGAGTAATGAAGATGTTCTAAAATTGATTGTGGGGATGAATGCACAACACTTAAGGTTATACTGCAAGTTATCGATTTTTCACTTTGAAATCACATGCACTGTATGATATGTGAGTATATCTCAATAAAAGTGCTTTTTCAGAAAAGAGACCATAAAGGAAGCAGGTGGAAACATCTTGGTGACATATGAGACATTTGGAAATTTTTGAATACTGAATGAATATTGGATGATATTATGGGGTTATTGTTAATTTTTAAACATGTGATGTTATTATGATAATGTTTTTTTAAATAACTAAGTGAATGATAATAAGGGTTGAACTCACTTGCTCTGAGTTAAAAAAAAAAAACCCTCAGAGCATGCTGGGAATGAGTAAAGTCACTAAGAAGCATCCATGCTTTATGTTGAGAATTTTATCAGACTGGCATCTAATTTCTCCCTCTGCTATGCTGTGACACTCTTGGTTTTTTGATTTGCAAAGCCCCACCCTCACTCAGGCCTTGTTTGTGACTTAACATTGGGTGCTTCAATGTTAATTCATACCTCATGGCACCTATTATATCTCATCGAAGGAAGGGACTAGAGAGGAAAGCAGTAGTTTCCTATGTGGTGGGAGATAGGGTGGGGTGATGAAGAAGCTGTCAAGAATGGCTTTGCTGATTTAAAAAATTCTTTCTCTGAAACCCCCATATCAACTTAAGTTCCTATTTTTCCTACATTTTCCACTTGTCTGTTCACCTGAATAGCTCCATTCCCAGATTTAAGTAGAATCCCAGGAATCATGAAGAAGAGTAGGAAAAGGTATCTCCTTCCTTAGTATCTCTATTATAGCTGTCAATAACATTGAGAAACAGAGCTACAAAGAAAGCATAAGAAGAGGTTAGGTGTGACATCATTTTCTATAAGAATGCAGATTGTGAGCACCGATGTAGAAGTAGATACCAAGTCTGTCAATATACCCTAGGGAAGAATCTAGACAACTTTTTAGGGACTTTCCAGACTCTATGCTTCAGGACCAGAACCATTAGGAAGCTGAGGTTCTGAATTCTGAATATAAAATGGAGACTTTGGCAACCCTCCTCTCTTTCATGAAACAGGGCCATCTCCAAGATCTTGAGTGTTGCTTAGAGTGATGATGTCAAGGCAATGCATTAAGATTACTTGGTACTGAATCTGTAGACATTTACTTTATTGAGAAGCATATGATGAGGAAAATATAAAATGGAAACACTGATGAACATGTAGAAACTGAAGAATATAGACTATTCTTATAGCTTTGATGAGATAAGATGCTAAGGGCCCTGCTTCAGCAAACCATCCTGATTTGGCCGTCTGTAGACTAAGCCTGCCTTATTGTCCAGGAATTTCCTATCAAAACCCTGTCCACCACAAGGCTTCAATCTTCATCCTTTCTTTGCCATCATCACAGGACTTTAAAAGAAATGTTGTTAGGCCAGTTGTTTGGGTTTTATTGTTTTAACAGTAATTTCCTCAAAGCCTATCATCTTATTTTTCCTTCTGTACATATCACTTTCAAGTGACCCTTTTCTGCCTGAGTGAATCCAGTCCATAACAAGGATTTTCAGGGTGCAAATTCTGTATTCTACAAGCAAGCCTCCTCAAGACAACAAATTATGCCAGAAAGCACTCAAAGTTGACTTTTTTGTTCCTTGATTTATGACCTGAAGACATATTAGGACATATATTTTATATATACAGATAATTATAATGAAACATTTCTAAGTATACCTGTGGATTCTCTTTCTAATATGGTCAAAATAATTTTAATAAAAATCTTGATTTACAGTCTGATATCTTCCATATTTTGGATATAACCATTTCTAAGTTTTAAAATAACACAACATACTATCTGCTTTATTTTCTCCTTCTGCATAGAATACTGTACCTGAAGGTTCTAATGAAGACATAATTTAAGTGGTAAGCTTTCAGCCCTAGGGGTTTTAGTGATTTTAGGAATTCTCACTAAGATAGAGCAGGATAGCTCTCATTCCACTGTTAATTGAATATAATTATCACAGCCTTGGAAGGTCCTCTGAGGATTGATTGATTTGAAGTTCTGTCTTGCTACTTAAAGTCACCTCTCAACAATTTTCAACTTTGACTGATGGATTCAGTTTTTAAGTGTTCAATAGCCAGTCACTATTACTCTTCAAAGAAAGGGAATTGCTAATTTCCTCATAGGTTGTTTTAAAATTTGAGGCTGCAGCTTTTTAAGATTTCTGAATCTATGAAGTGGTTGGGCACTACAGAACATACAGAAATTTGGGGGTGGTTTGAAGAGGAGCTTTAATTTCAACAGTCTCTTCCTCAAATGCCCAGAATCCTAGTTGCTTAAGCCAACTTGAGTTGACAAAAAAGGAGATCTCGATTGATATACCAGCAAAGATGATGGAGAAGGGTGTTGAGGCCCCTCAATTCAAGGAAAAAAAAAGTGAAAAGTTGGTCAATTCACAAACATTTAAGCTTCTGAGTTTTGGATGACCATAAGCAGAAAGGGCCTGGAAGGTGAAGGGTCAGGGGAATCAACTGTTAAAACAAAGGTTCTGTTTCTTTACTGTACCAGGTGACCAATATGGTACAGGAAAATGCTCCAGGGTCCTGTTCCCCCATATAATCTTATAACAACTAGCAAAAATGGGCAGAACCATCTTCCTGAAAGCTCTGGAAAACAATTAAAGAGTTGTAGGAACTGGTTAAGTACAGAAAACACAGAAACACTGGTTAAGTACAAGAAAACACAGCTTTTAAACTGATACACAAAGCTCCTGACACCCTTGCTAGTCCCTCACCCAGACTCTCCCTTGTACAGTGTGAAGCCAGTCTGTGATCCCCTTGTGGGTCCTGGGTCCTGTTCCAGAGGGCACAAAGTAACCCCTATGTGCATACTGGGGTGCCTGTATGTCTGTACCTGTCAGGTGAAAACTTGAAATACTCACCAGGAAACTTGTCTCAGGCTCACCCTCCAAGAACTTGACCTGCAAACAGAAGCAGCTTGCAGGTAGCTAAAGTAGGGCATGAAAGAATTAAGTCAAAGCAGCTGGGGACAAAGGATTACCTGCATTGAGTCATAAAATACAGCATCCAAAATGGTAAGAAATTCTATTTCACAGGGAGTAGAGGGGACATTCTTGTAAATGGGAGAATCCCAAGGGACATGATCAAGCACCAGCTCAGAAACAAGAAGCAAGCTTCACTCAGCTAGAAGCTTGGAGAGGACCCTACATTTCACATTTGTCATGTACTGATTTGGTTAATAAGATGGCTAAACTCTGAAGGAGAACATTAGCCAAAGCAAAGCCACTTTGCAAACAATATGATGGGTGATTCTTGCTTTGGATTGTTTGTTTTTGCTACATCCTGGCACTCAAGAAAATCTCTATAATATTACCAGCTGGATAAAACCATAAGGAACAGGCAGCTCAGGGACTAAATCCCATGCTAGCAATTTAAAATATTAAAATGTACATTGTGCAACAAAAGATTGCAAGACAAACAAAGAAACAGGAAATCATGGCCCATCCAAAGAAAAGATAAAAATCGAAAACCCACCAGCGAAGAGGAACAAACTCTAAACATACTGGACAAAGACTTTAAAAGATGCCTCCTGACTGAGGCTTTAATCTTGGGGTTTGCCCCTAGGATACTTATTCCTGCAAAGGAGAAGCTAAGCCTACTTAAAATTAGGCCTAAGAGTCACCCCCAGAGAATATCTTTTGTTGCTTAGATGTGGCCTCTCTCTCTAAGCTGACATGGCAAGTGAATTCACTGCCCTCCCCCACTACATGGGACATGACTCCCAGGAGTATAAATCTCCCTAGCAATGTGGAACAGAAATTCCAGGATGAAACAGGACCAGGCATCAATGGATTGAGAAAACCTTCTTGACCAAAAGGGGGAAGAGAGAAATGAGAAAAAATAACATGTCAGTGGTTGAGAGATTTCAAACAGAGTCAAGAGGATATCCTGGAGGTTATTCTATACATTATATAGATATCCCTTTTTAGTTTATGGTATATTGGAGTGGCTAGAGGGAGGTACCTGAAACTCCTGAGTTGTGTTCCAGTAGCCTTGTTTCTTGAAGATGATTGTATAATGATATAGCTCTTACAATATGACTGTGTGATTGTGAAAACCTTGTATCTGATGCTCCTTTTATCTAAGGTATGGACAGATGAGTAAAAAATATGGATAAACAATAAACAAATAATAGGGGGGACAAAGGTTAAAATAAATTGGATAGATAGAAATACTTGTGATCAATGAGAGGGAGAGGTAAGGGGTATATTATGTATGAGTTTTTTCTTTATTTTTCTGGAGTGATGCAAATGTTCTAAAAACTGATCATGGTGATGAATACATAACTATGTGATGATATTGTGAGCCATTGATTGTACACCATGTATGTGATGTTTGAGTGCTAACAATGTTTATATGTTAAGATTTATCAATAAAAAATACTTTTTAAAATGAACGGAGAGAAATAAGTGCTAGAGAAAATGCAGAGAAAGAGATGTACTTATTCTCTGTCAGTAGGGAAACTGAGAGGTGTGGCTTCTTGTAGGGCAGTGTGGTGGTTCCACAGGAGGCTACAGGTGGGGTTGCCATAAGATCCTGAAACTCCGTTGCTCAGTATATACCTGAAGGAACTGAGTGTGTGAACACAAATAGACATTTGCACACTATTGTCTGTGGCAGCAGTGTTCACAATCCACAATGGATGGAGGTGGCCTAAGGGTACAATGACTGAGGAATGGAAGGGGGCACTATGGTGTATACATACAAGGGACTACTGAGAGGCCACAAGAAGAAATTAAGTTGTGAGACATGCAACTAGGTGAATGACCTTAAGGACTGTATGTTGAATGAAATGTTAGAATCAAAAAGGCAAACATTACCATGTCTCACTCATATGGACTAACTATAATATAAAACTCAGTGAACTGAAGTGGAGAGCATGGGTTATCAGGTTGAGGCCTATTGTAAAGGGTCCTATATCATAAGCTCTTAAAGTAGTCACATATATTCAGGAGTTGTAACTGTTATTTCTAAATTCTGAGATACTGAGCTGTTTGTTCATAACCTTGTCATTCCCACAAACTTTGGTTATTTTTGTGACACCTGAGACTCAGAGTTAGAGCTCTGAAGCCATGAAAGTCAGCAGTACCGCATACAGGAACTGTTTAAAAAGTTAAAAAAGAGATCTGACATTGATGAGAGATATGAAGTGGATCTGGATAGGACTAAGGTAAATCAGAATATAAGGTAAAGGATGATATCATCCATATTTTAAAACTTCAACTTCTTAGTGAGACCAAAGGGAGAGATGTTTATTTGGGGCAAAATTTATATTTTGGGCAATGCATTTCCTAATTTAACTTGTATGGTCAGTTTAGTTGAACACCATAAGTACATGGAATCTTGAATAGGGCATAAGATTTTGTTGGTTTGTTCAGGTTAGCATGATGTCCTGATATATCTCAGAGTAATTTGGGCAGTGAATAAAGAATGATTTGCAGGGTCCCCTTGGGGCACTGGAGAAAGGACGAAATATTCAACTTCCCCATTTGGAGAATTTCTGATATTCTCACAAGCAGTGGAGATAACCAAATCAATAGGTCTAGCCCTTGATCTTGGGTTCACCCCTATGAAAACTTATTCTTGCAAAAGCAATGCTAAGCCTACTTAAAATTAGGACTAAGATCCCCCAGAGAACCTCTTTTTTTTGCTCAGATGTGGCCGCTCTCTCTAAGCCAATGTGGCAAATAACTCACTGACTTCCCCCCATGTGAGACATGACTCCTAGGGGTGTAAATTTCCCTGGCAATGTGGAAAAGAAATCCTAGGATGAGCTGGGACCCAGTATCAAGACATTGAGAAAGCCTTCTTGAACAAAAGGTGGAAGAGAGAAATGAGACAAAATAAAGTTTCAGTGGGTGAGACATTTCAAATGGAGTCGAGAGGTTACCCTGGAGGTTGTTCTTATACATTATATAGATATCCCTTTTCTAGTTTATGGTGTATTGGAGTGGCTAGAGGGAAGTACCTGAAATTGTTGACCTGTGTTCCAGTAGCCTTGATTCTTGAAGACGATTGCATTATGATATAGCTTTTATAATGTCACTGTGTGATTATGAAAACCTTGCATCTGATGCTCCTTTTATCTAGGGTATGGACAGATGAGTAAAAAATATGGATCAAAAAATAAACAAATTATAGGGGGGCAAAGTTTAAAATAAGTTGGATAGATTAAAATATTCATGGTCATGAGAGGGACGGGTAAAGGGTATGGTATGCATGAGTTTTTCTTTTTTCCTTTTTCTTTTTTCCTTCAGTGATGCAAATGTTCTATAAAATGATCATAGTGATGAATACCCAACAATGTGGTGATATCGTGAGTCAACGATTGTACATCATATATGGTATGTTTGTGTGTCAAGATTTAGCAATAAAAATATTTTTAAAAAGAGAAGAAAAAGAAATAAATAAATATTTTTTAAAAGACACATAGAGGCAAATAAAAAACAGAGCAGTGTGAAGTGGCAAGAATGCTCTCTGGATTGACTAATGCCCACATGCCACTACATTCCCATGTCCAACCCCTATGTCCTCCTGCCATCACCACCATGCCCACAAGAAAGGCTAAAGGGGACGCAAAAGAAAAAATGCTGAAATAAAAGATGAATCACAGAGAAGATCTGCAAGGTCATCTACTAAACCTGCTCCTCCAAAGTCAGAACCCAAGCCTGAAAAGGCCCATGCAAGGGGTGGGGGAAGTGCCCAAAGGGAACAAGGGGAAAGCTGATACTGGCAAGGGTGGGAATAACCCTGCAGAGAATAGAGGAGATGTCAAAACAGATCAGGCACAGAAAGCTGAAGCACTGAAGATGTCAACTGAATGTACGCATTTTTGATAATTGTGTACTTCTGGTGACTATACAGCTTGAAATACTATTTTTAATCAAGTTTTATAAAAATGCAGAAATTTATTTTATTTTTTATTAAGCTATGTTAGCATACAGAATACTACATTGTTATTTTGGGGGGAAGGGGCAAATATTATGAATAGAATGTTTCCAAAGCTGGATTGATACAGGAGAAAACACCTTTCCCCTCTAGTTTTGAAAGACGTTCTCTTTATTCCCAGGAGAAGGAATTCCCTGATATTGACACGCGTTAGACACCCTGGTACAATGCCTCGTGGTATAAGAAAACTAAAAATTCATTTTTATGTCATCATGTCCTCTTTTTCCTCTCAGATTTACACATAAACTTGATTCCTTTAAACCTGTTGGGGGGCCTGATCAAAAAAAAAATGACCAGAATGTCAGGCAATCTTGACTTTCCTGTGATGTATCTGAGATGGCATCCCACAAAAGAGAAGTGAATCCTTGTTTAGGCTATGGATCATCAAACTAATAATTCTGCCATTTTCATTTCATTTCTTGAAAGTCAGGATTGGCTCATGAAAAGTTGTCAAACAATATGCTGAATGTGAAATGTCAACCTTCACTTTAAACATTCCCTGTTCACAGCATCAAATGATTGGATATTCCAGTGGCTTTCTGGTTTTGGTAGTCCATTGAAGAAGGGAGTTTGAAAGTTGTATACTGTTAAAGATTGCCTGCCCATGTCCTGCCTGAAATACCATGATTGTTTATGAAAAGTATCTTTAATAAAGCTGAATAAAGTTTGGCTTGGGAAAAGCAAACAGAACAGAACAGAACAATATTTCCAGAGGAGGAAGTGGGAAGAGAAAACTATTTCCTGGGGGTGAAAAAAATTTGCACAAATAGGACAATATAAGTAATCATACCATAAATGGTAGGCAAGAATCCAATAAATAAGAGTTGAAGAAATTATAATTATTTAAAAATAAGCTATGCTAGAGGTCTAGAATAGATTGAACCAAGTATCAAAGAAGAGTTATAGCATTAAGCCCACCAACAAGAATGCCCTAGGCACGAGAGAGAAAATTACCTCCAGAATAAACTAATCAAGAAAATCAGATGTGTAGACACCAGCCAAAAAATTACAAGTAACATTAGAAACATGAATATATTTGGCCCAGTCAAAGGAATAACTGAAACTTCAGATAAGATACTGGAGTTGAAACAACCAATTAAGGTTGTTTAAGCAAATCTCCTAAATCAATTCAATGAGATGAAGGAAAATGTGGAAAAAGAGATAAAGAATATAAAGAGGACACTGGGTGAGCATAAAGAAGAATTCAGAAGATGCAAAAAATATAGAACTTATGGGAATAAAAGTCACAATAGAAGAGAAAAATACATGAGGAAATACAATAGCAGATTCGAAGAGGCAGAAGAAAGGACCAACAAATTAGAGGATAAGACATCTGAAATCTTATACACAAAAGAATAGGGTATAGAATGGAAAAAATTTAGCAGGGTCTAAGGGAATTGAATGACAGCACAAAGCCAATGAATATATATATCATGGATGTCCCAGAAGAAGAAATGAAAATGTGGCAGAAAGAATACCTGAGGAAATAATGGTAAAAAAATTTCCCAATTTATGAAAAATATCACAATACAAGTTCAAGAAGTGCAACATAGCCCAAAAAGAATAAATACAAATAGACCTCCCATTCCAAGACACTTATTAATCAGACTGTCAAATGCCAAAGACAAAGAGAATTCTGAAAGCAGCTAGAGAAAAGTGATTGATTCATCACATACAATGGGAGCTCAATAAGACTACGTACGGGTTTCTCATAAGAAAACATAGGGGTGAGAAGGAAGTGGTATGATACATTTAAGATACTGAAAGAGAAAAACTGCCAGTCAAGAATTTCATTTCAGAAAAAAAACTGTACTTCAAAAGTGAGGGAGACTTTGAAACAATCACAGATAAAGAGAATCTGAGAGAGATTAACAAGAAACCTACCCTACAGGAAATACTAAAGGGAATGTTACAGGCTAATAGGAAAATATATGAGAGAGAGGATTGGAGGAGAGTGTGAAATAAAGAATATCAGCAAGGGTAACTAAAGTGTAAAAAGAGAGGAAAAAATAAGCTATGACAAATGATAAAATGTTTGAAGAAAGTACTGCCTTTACAGCAGTAACAATGAATGTTAATGGATTAAACTCCCTAATTAAAAGACATATACTGGCAAAAGTCACACTTCCTGATTTTAAAGCATATTACAAAGCCTCAGTGGTCAAAACAACATGATACTGGCATAAAGACAGATATAGTAACCAATGGAGTCAAATTGAGAGTTCAGAAATAGACCCTTTCATCTATGGCTAATTGATTTTTGATGAGATGGCCAACTGATTTTTGACAAAGCAGCCAAGTTCACTCAATTGGGACAGAACTGCCTCTGCAACAAATGGTCCTGGGAGAACTGGATATATATATCCAAAAGAATGAAAGAGGATCCCTATCTCACACCCTATACAAAAATGAACTCAAAATGGAACAAAGACCTAAACATATTAGAACTAGGTCCAGAAAACTCCTAGATCTTGTGGGAGGACATGGTTTCTTACACCTTATACCCAAAGCACATGCAATGAAAGAAGGAATACATAAATGGGATCTCCTCAAAATTGAATACCTTTGTGTATCAAAGGACTTTCTCAAGAGAATAAAAAGGCAGTCTACTGAATGGGAGAAAATTCTCAGAAAACACATTATCTGATAAGTGTACAATATCCAGAATATATAAAGAAATCCTACAACTCAACAACCAAAAGACAATCTGATTTAATAATGGTCAAAAGACATGGATAGACACTTTTCTAAGGAGAAAATACAAATGGTTAAAAAGCATATCAAAAGATGCTCAACTTCATCAGCTTCTATGGAATGTAAATCAAAACCACAATGAGATATCATTTTATACCTACTAGAATGACCAATATAAAGAAGAACAAAAAGGAAAAGGAAAAGTCCTGGAGAGGGTATGTAGAAATAGGTACTTACTCATTGTTGGTGGTAACGTAGAATGGTGCAGCCACTCTGAAAGGCAGTTTGGCTGTTCATCAGGAAGCTAAATATAGAATTGCCATATGATCTGGAAATCCCATTGCTAGGTATACACTCAGAAGAACTAAAAGCAGGGTCATAAATAGACATTTGCACAACAATGTTTATAGTGGCATTATTCATGATTGCCAATCATAGAAACAGTCCAAGTGTCTATCACCTGATGAATGGATAAACAAACTGTGGTATATACAAATGATGGACTATTGTGCAGTGAAAGAAGGAATGAAGTCATGATGCATGCAACAAGATGGATGAAACTTATGACATTATGTTGAGTGAAATAAGTCAGAAACAAAAGGATAAATATTGTATGCCTTCACTAACATGAACTACTTATAATAAGCAAACTCTGGGAGTTAAGTTCAAGAGCATAGGTTATCAGGAAACAGAGGGTAGAGATTGTGCAAATGATGCTTAAGGAGTACAGAATGTTTAATAAGGTTGATTGTAAAGGTTCAGAAATGGATAGCACAATACTGTGTGATGGTAGCACAATACTGTAAGTGTAAGTAAAAATGATAAGTGTGATTATGCTTGTAAAGGGAAGGTTAGGATCATGTATGTTACCAGAAGGAAAGCTAGAAGATAAAAACCAGGACTGTATAACTTAGCAAAACCTAAAGTGGATGATGACAATGGTTAATTGTACAAATATAAGAAGGTTCTTATGTGAACTATAACAAATGTATGTTGTCCTTACAAGGTGTTAATAATAGGGTGGTATATGGGAAAATACAATTAAGCAAACTAAGGTCTATAGTCAACAGTAACATTGTAATATAATTTTATTAATTGTAATAAAGGCACTAAACCAAAGGTATATGTCATTAATAGGGGAGTTTAAGGGGTATAGGACTTTTTTAAGGAAGCAATGAGAATGTTCTCATATTGATTGTGGTGGTGAATGCATAACTATGTGATTATACTATGAGCCATTGATTGTACAGTTAGGATGGATTGTATGGTGTGTGAATAAAACTGATAAGAAAAAAAAAACACAACAAAAACCCAGAAGGAAAAGAAAGAGACAGGGGCAAAAGGAATATTCAAAGAAATAATAGCAGAACACTTCTCAAATTTAATGAAAGACATGAATATGCACATTGATGAAGCCCACTGAACTAAAAAAGATTATACTTGTAAACACAACCCAGACATATAGTAGTCAAACTGTTGAATTCCAAGGACAAGAGAAAAGCAATGTTTTATGTGCAAGACAATCACAATAAGATTAAGTGCCAATTTCTCATTTGAAAAAATGTAGGTAAGAAGGCAGTGGAAAAAATTTTTTTAAAGAACTGAAAGAAAACAATTGCCAAAGAAGAATATGCTATTCAGCATGACTTTCTTTCAAAAACATGGTAGATATTAAGATATACCCAGATAAACAAAAGCTGAGGGAGTGCATGACCAGTAGAACTGTTCTATAGGAAATGATAAAAGTAATTTTTTAGACTTAAAGAAAAAATACTAGACAGTGGATAAAAGCAACATAAAGAAATAAAGACATCTGGTAAAGGTAGTCATATGCCTAATTATAAATGCCAGTACAGTTGTACTGTATTTCTTATAATGTAACTCAAATTTCCTACAGATTCTAAAATGAAAGTGAATAAAATGTAAGGCTAAGTCTAAGGTTTTTGAACTATAATGTATAAAGATATAATATGGAAGAAGTACAACAATAAAATGGGGTTACAGAAGGGTCTAAGAATAACGTATGTGCATGTTATTATTGAAGTTAATTTGGAATCAAATGAAATGTAACCAGTATAGATTTAGGATGTTAATTTTAAGCCCCATGGTAACCACAAAAAATACATTAAAATATAAACAAAAAGAAATCAGAAGTGACTCAAAGTGATAAAAGCAAGTCAAATAAATATGAATGTAGACATTAATGCAAGAATTGAGGGAAAAAAAAGGTATAAGACTTACAAAGACCAAATAGCAAAAAGAAAGTCCTGCATTATCAGAAATGACTTTAAATGTAAATGGATTAAACTCTCCAGTCAAAAGGCAGATATTAACAGAATGGATAAAAAGCATGGCCAAATTATATGCTATTTACACCTCAAATTCAAAGATACAAGTAGATTCTAAGTAAAAGAGTGGGAAAAATATATCATGCAAATAAACAAAAGAGAGCTGAGGTATCTATAGTAATAACATAAAATAGACAACTAACAAACTAAATAAAAAAAATGTTACAAGGGAAAAAGGGTACTATATATGGATAAAGGCATCAATTCAATAAGAAAACATAGCAATTATAAATATATATTCACCAAACAGCAGAGGCCCAGAATATATGATGCAAATATTGACATATTTGAATAGAGAAATAGATTAATCTATTTTAATAGTAGGATACTTCCATACATCACTTTCAATAATGGACAGAACATAGAGAGATCAATAAGGAAACAGAAGACTTGAATGATACTATAAACCAACTAGACCAAGCACATATATAGAACACTTCACTCAATAGCAGCAGAATACACGTGCTTCTTTAGTGCAAGTGAATCATTCTTTAGGATAGACCATATGTTAGCTGACAAAACAAGTCTCAATAAATTTAAAAATATTGTAATCATACAATGTATCTTATCCAAACACAATGGAATGAAGCTAAAAATCAATACCAGAGGGAGAAATGAAAAGTTCACTAATATGCGGATATTAACACACTCTTAAACAACCAATGAGTCAAAGAAGAAAACACAAGGATATTTAGGATATATCTTGAGATAAATTAAAATGAAGATACAACATACCAATACTTAGGGGATGCAACAAAGGCAGTGCTGAGAGGGAAATGTAGAGCTCTATAAATGTTTACACTGAAAAAGAAGAAACATTTCAAATAGAGTACTAACTTCACAACTGAAAGATCTAGAAAGAGAGGGGCAAACTAAAACAAAAGTAAATAAAGAGAAAGCAATAAAAAAATTCACAACGGAGATAATGAAATAGAGAATAAAAAATCAATAGAGAGAATCAACAAAATGAAAAGTTTCTTTAAAAGACAATAAAATTGACAAACATTTAGCTACAGTGACAAAGTATAAAAGAGAAAGGATACAAATAACTGAAATCAGAAATGAAAGGGGGACATTACTACCTACCCCAAAGAAATAAAAGGAATTATACACGGAAAACCCACAGTTAACATCATACTAAATGCTGAAAGACTGAAAGTTTTCCCTCTAAGATTAGGATCAAGACAATGATGCCCACTGTCACTACTATTGCTAAACATTGTAATACAAGTTCTAGCTAAAGCAGTTAGGCAAGAAAAAGATATAAAAGATACCAAACTGCAGAAAGGAAGAAGTACAATTTCCCTATTTGGACATGACATGATCCTATATGTGAAAAATGATGAAAAATCCATAATAAAATTACTAGACCTAATAAACAAATACAGTAAAGTAGCAGAGTACCAGATAAGCATGCAATAATCACTAGTGTTTCTCTGCACTAGTATTGAACAAACAGAAGAGGTAATTGAGAAAAAAAATCCATTCACAGTAGCAACTAGAAGAATCAAATACCCGGGTATAAATCTAACCAAGGATGTAAAGAACTCATACACAAAAATTTACAAGATATTGGTAAATAAAATCAAAGAAGACCTAAATAAATAGAAGGATATTCTGTGTTCATAGGCTGGAAGACTATTAAGACTGTTAAGATGTTAACTCTACCCAAAGTGATTTACAAATTCAACAAAATCCCAATCAAAATTCTAACAGCCTTCTTTGCAGAAATGGATAACCCAATCACCAAATTTAAATGGATGGGTAAGGGGCTCTGAATATCAAAGTGAACTTGAAAAAGAATGAAATTGAAGGACTCAAACTTCCTGAATTTAAAACTTATTACAAAGCTACAATAATCAAAACAACATACTACTTGCACAGGAACAGGTATACAGATAAATGGAATTAAATTAAGAGTTCAGAAATAGACCCTCACATATATGGCCAATTGATTTTTTTTTTTTTTTGCATGGGCAGGCACCGGGAAGTTACCATTGATTTCTGACAAGCATGTCAAGTTCACTCAATTGGGAAAGAATAGTCTCTTCAACAAATGATGCTGGGTAAACAAGATATCCATATACAAAAGAATGAAGGTGGACCTTTACCTCACACCATATACAAAAATGAACTCAAAATAGACCAAAGACCTAAATATAAGAACTAAAACTATTAAACTCCTAGAAGAAAACATAGGGAAGCATCTTCAGGACCTTGTGTTAGTCAGTGGATACTTAGATTTTAGCAATCTTGTGGTGGAAAATGTGATTAACAGTACATGTACAAAAAATTTCTTCCATGAATTGGAACAAATTTAAAAAACAATTACAAGGAGTTAAAAATAGAGTGGCATGCAGGGAAAAATGCACCTATTGCAAGCTATGGACTATAGTTAACAGTAATATCTTAATATTCTTTCATCAACAGTAACAAATATAGCACACCAATGCTAGGGGTCAAAGATAGAGGAGGATAAGGGGTATAGGATATTTCAGGTTTTCACTCCCTTTTTTGGTAATCAAACGTTCTAAAATTGATGGCAGTGATGAATGCACAATTATGTGATGATACTGTGAGCCATTGATCGTATACTTTGGATGGATAGTATGGTGTGTGAATATATATCAATAAAATTGCTTAAAAAAGAAAAAATAGCTAAATGGAACTTCATCGATATTAAAAACATTTGGGAATTAAAGGTCTTCATCATGAAAGTTAAAAGACTACTTAAAGAATGAGATAAAATATTTGTAATTCACATATCTGTTAAGCATTTACTACCCCACAGAATATATTAAAAAATCCTATAACTCAAGAACAAAAGAAAAAACAATCCAATTTTAAAATGTGCAAATAACTAAAACAGACATTGCTCCAAACATATACAAATGGTTAGACGGTACATGAAAAGATGAGCAACAAATTATATTTTAAGGAAATGCAAATCAAAACCTCAATGAGATACTATTTCATACCTTCTAAATTGGCTACTATTAAAAAGGGGGGGGAAATAAGTGTTCAGATGTGGAGAAATAGAAATATTTGTTCATTTTTAGTGGGAATGTTAAATGATGCAGTCACTGTGGGAACAGATTGGTGGTTCCTCAGAAAATTGCTTCTAAGATTACTATATGACCCAGAAATCCTACTAAGTATATACCTAAAAAATTGAAATCAGGGACTCAAATAGATGTTTGCACAGTGATGTTCATAGTGACATTATTCATAATTGCCAAAAGATGGAAGCAACCCAAGTGTCTACCAACTGATAAACTGATAAACAAACTTTGGTATATGCATGCAACATTATGGATGAAACTTGAAAGCATCATACTGAGTGAAATAATTCAAACAAAAAAAAATATTGTATGATCTCACTATTATGAAATAATTAAAATAAGCAAGTTCATAGAGTAAGAAACTAGATTATAGTTTACCAGGGGGTCAGGATAGAATTTCTGTTTGAAGTGCTGGAAAAGTTTTGGTAATGGACGGTGGTGATGGTTACCCAACAGTATGAATACAATAAAATGTACTGAATTATATATTTTAATGTTGTTAAAAGGGGAACTTTTAGTTTATATATATGTTACTAGAATAAAAATTTAAAAAACAACAACATAGGACTCTATAATACAAACTGTGAACCTTTAAAATAAACTATAGAGTATAGGTAATTGTACAATTATAATGTCTTTTATCAGTTGTGATAATGTTACCACATTAATGCAAGGTGTTAATAATATGGGGTATATAGGAACTCTGTATTTTCTGTAATGTAACTTCTCTAATAAAAATTATATTAAAATTAAAAACTAAAACTAAAACACAAAACATATAGGTTCTAGTTTTCACTTATTTGAAACAGCTTTGATTTCATGTTTTGAAGAAAGAAGGCAAGACTTGAAAGAAAATTAAAGAACAAAAAACTCCAGAAGTCATTATAGGTGAAAATGAGAGGACAGGATATTGCTATAATAACATGATGATGCCCAGACTCCTCCCAAATATAAAGTGTAAATCTGCTTTTTTTTTCCCCAAAGGTCACTCCTAGCTTTCCTCCGAGATTGAGACTATTTTCATGCCTGGGTGCACATATTGTGCATATTTATGGTTTAGATGAAAAAGGCAATTTAACCACTGGAAACAACTCTCTATTCCTTCTCCAATAAGGGCATCAGGTCTTTGGATATTAGAGAAAGGAGAGGTGAATGGAGTTGGTTGCGATTAGAATGCCAGACCTAATCTAAACCTAGAGGAATTTCAAATCTTATATCACCACCATCTCAATAGCATCAGGAAATGGAGCACCGGAGAACAAAAGAATTCATCAATTTGTGCAAACAAATGACCTCAGCAATCTCAAGAGATTGGGGGAAATTGTCAAACATGGTGGCAGCCATATCCAATCAAAATGAGCTCAGAAATGTACATATACATGGATGTACATTTACATTCATTTACTAGGTATTTGTTCAGTGCCTAGAATGAATGTAGTACTGTGTAAAATATGAAAAATAAGATCAAGTACTTTTTCTTTCTTAAAATTTATTACCTAAGATGATTTTTAGATGGTATATAGATGAAATAATTTTATTTCTTTTTATTGTGAAGTGAAACATTTATGCAAAAAAGCAATAAATTTCAAAGTACACTATAACTAGTAGTGATAAAACAGATTTCAGAGTTTGGTATGGATTACAGTTCCACAATTTTAGATTTTTCTTTCTAGCTGCTCCAAGACACCTGAAACTAAAAGAAATATTGATAATGATTCAGCAGTCATACTCATTGGTTAAATCCTATCTTCTCTGTTATAACTCCTCCTTCTCCTTTGATCTTTATCCCAATCTTTAGGGGTATTTGGACTATGCCCATTCTAACTGTCAATAATATGGGATAGGGGGATGGAAATAGTTGATGTTCTTGGAGAGGCTGGCCCCTGTGGCTTTCAGGACTTATCTGGCCTGGGAACACATGTGGAAGTTGTAGGTTTCTGGAAAGTAATCATAGTGCATGGGACATTGCAGAATCTCAGATAGAGCCCTAGGTGTTTTTTAGGGTTGGCAGAAATGGTTTTGATTGGGGTTTGGCAAACCATGGTAAATACCAATATCTAGCTGAAGCTTGCATAAGAGTAGCCTCCAGAATAGCCTCGCTATTCTACTTGAACTCTCTCAGCCACTGATACCTTATTTTGTGACAATTCTTTTACCCCATTTGGTCAGGCAGGCATTGTTAATCCCATGGTGCTCATCCCTGGAATTCATTATTCCACATTGGCAGGGAGACTTTCACCCCTGGATGTCATGTCCAACATAAGGTGGAGGGTAATGATTTTACTTGCACAAGTAAACTCTGCAACTACTTGCAGAGTTGGGTTTACATAGAGAGAGAGAGAGGCCACATCTGAGCAACAAAAGAGGTCCTTTGGAAGTAACTATTAGGTATGACTATAGGTAGGCTTATATTCTCTACTAAATAAATAAGCTTCACAAGAGCAAGCCTCAAGGTCAAGGGCTTGGCCTATTGACTTGGGAGTACTTAATGTTTGGGATAGTATCAGGGGTTTTCCCAGTGGTAAAGCTTAATAATTCCATATTTTTCCCCCATTCCTCAAGGGATTTTGCCAATACTTTTCAGTTACCTGCTCAATATACTCTGGGATATATCCAGGCATTACATTAAGCTATACAGAATGAAAAGCCCTCATTCCCATTCTGGGCTCCATGTATTTGGGTTGTTTAAATTATCTAGCCAGACAGGTTCAGTGAGATTATGTACTACAGAAAATTTAGGTTTTGGAAAAAATAAGCTCCTTTTCCTTTGGTCTCCTTGAGTAGGTGAAATCCTAAAATACAATGTCCTCCTTACCCCTGTATTCTAATTTATGTTAGTTCCAATATGACCAGTTTCATGCTTAACTCTAATTGAAGTTTGATCTTTTTCCATTTTTTTTTAACAGTTGTTGTACGTGGCAATGCTGACTTTCAGACCTGCAGAACTCTTATTCTGAGTCTTAGGTGGCACACCGGTACCCTAAATTCCAAGGAAATACCAGATTGTATATATATAGTGCAGCCTCTCAAAATCTAGAAATAACAATTACAGCTCTGGCCTAAATGTGACTGCTATAAGAGTTTAGAATCTAGGTCCCAATTTTCTTATAAGCATTTTCAAAATGAGACCACACAGAGACTAAAGCAAAAAATATTTGGTACAAAATTTATATTTTGACTAGTGCATTTCCTAATATAACTTATGTAGATAGTTGGTTGAACAATGTAAGTACATGGAACCTTGGATAGGACATGAGATTTTGTTGGTTTGTCCAGAGTGATGCCCCGATGAATCCCAGAGTGATTTGATCAGTGAGTAGAAAAGTATTTGCAAAGTCCCCTTCGGGGAATGGTGAGAACGGGGGAAAATTCAACCTCCCCAAGTTGAATTCTTGATATTCTCACAAGCAGTGTGGACAACCAAAGCTATAGGCTGAGCCCCCAGTTTTGGGGTTTGTTCATATGAAACTTAACCCCACAAGGGATAGGTCAAGCCTACTTAAAATTAAGCCTAAGAGTCACCCCCAAGAGAACCTCTTTTGTTGCTCAGTTGTGGCCTCTCTCTCCAGCTAACACAACAAGCAACTCACTACCCTCCCCCTGTCTATGTGGGACATGACTCCCAGGGATGTGGACCTTCCTGGCAACGTGGGACAGAAATCCTAGAATGAGCTGGGACTCAGCATCAAGGGATTGAGAAAACCTTCTTGGCCAAAAGGGGGAAGAGTGAAAGGAGACAAAGTGTCAATGGCTGGGAGATTCCAGAGCTGAGAGGTTATCCTGGAGGTTCTTCTTATGCATTAAGTAGATAACACCTTATTATTCAAGATGTAATGGAGAGGCTGGAGGGAACTGCCTGAAAATGTAGAGCTATGTTCCAGTAGCCATGTTACTCGATGATGACTGCATAATGATACAGCTTTCACAATGTGACTGTGTGATTGTGAAAACGTTGTGTCTGATGCTCCTTTTATCTACCTTGTCAACAGAAGAGTAGAACATATGGAATAAAAAGAAATAATATGGGGAACAAATGTTAAAATAAATTTAGTTTGAAATACTAGTGATCAATGAAAGGGAGGAGTAAGGGGTATGGTATGTATAATTTTTTTTCTGTTTTTGCTTTATTTTTCTGTTGTCTTTTTATTTCTTTTTCTGAATTGATGCAAATGTTCTAAGAAATGATCATGATGATGAATATGCAACTATGTGATGATATTGTGAATTACTGATTATATATGTAGAATGGAATGATCATATGTTAAGAATGTTTGTGTTTCTTTCTTGTAATAATTTTTTTAAAAATCTAAAAATTAACTTCAAAAAATGAGACCACACAATATTTACTCTTTTGTTTCTGGCTTAATTTGCATCACATCATATCCCCCAGGTTCCTTCACCTCGTTGCATGCCTCATGACTTCTTTCCTTTCTGTACCTGTGCAATATTCGATCATATGTATACACCATGATTCACCATTCTACTTCTCAGTCAATGTATACTTCACCCACCTCCATCCATTGGGGATCATAGATAATGCCTCAAGGCAGCAACCCAGGTCTCACATTATCTTCGCGTTGTTGTATGATCATCAACACTCTCAATTTTAGACAATTTTCATTGGTACCAAGAGAAAAATACCTGATAATCACACCCTAACCAAACAGAAAATCCAAACTTCCCCTTAACTCTAGTTCTTCCCCAATTATTTACCCCTGGTATTGCTGTGGTACTGTTAATGTCCTACTATTAACATCAACCATAGCATGCAATAGTAGTTTTCACCCATACCCTGATATTATTTACTCTTTGTACAAGATTCATACCTCTGAAGTAGTTCATGCAAGAACTTATTTATATTTGTAGTGTTAATTTGTGGGATATATGGATCAACCCAACCCCTTTCAATCATGTTCACATTCAATATGGCAATACTAATTATAGATCCACTACTGAATTGCCTTCACTTCTATCCATTCCTTTGCATTTAAGTTCAATCTCAATAGTTAACCATTCATCCATTTCTTATATTCTGTGTATGTCTAGGTTCCCTATATTTTGTATTATAAGCCTCTGAATTTACCATTACCAAGGTCATAAAAGTGAAATCACATAGTATCTATCTTTTTGTGTCTGGCTTATCTCGCTCAGCATTATGCCCTTAAAATTATTCCATGTTTTCATGTGCTTTGGACCTAATTTCATCTTACTGCTGCATAATATTCCATCATAAATATACACCAAATTTTGTTTATGCACTCATCTGCTGTTGGGCACTTGGATTGTTTCCATCTGTTGGCAATTGTGAACAATGTTGCTATTAATATCAAAATTGTTTTTCTCTTGCCACTTTCAGGATTTTCTGCTTCTCTTCAACATTTGACAGACTGATAAGTATATGTCTTGGAGTAGGCCTATTTGGATTTATTAGATTTGGTGTTCACTGAGCTTCTTTGATTTACATATTTTTGTATTTTATAAGGGTTGGGAAGTTTTCCCCCATTATCTCCTCAACTAATCTTCCTACCCCTTTTCTCTTCTCATGAGACACCGATGATTCTTACATTTGCATGCTTCATGTTGTCCATCATTTCCCAGAGATCCAATTCAAATTTTTCCATCTTTTTGCCACTTTTTCTTTTGTGTTTGCATTCAATTGTCTTGCCCTGTAGCTCACTTATTGCTTCTTCTGCCTCTTAAAATCTGCTGTTGTATATCTCTAGTATATTTTTGATTTGGTCTACAGTATCTTGCATCTCTGTTATATCTGCTATTTTTCTACTTATCCCTTCAAATTCTTCTTTATGCTCTTCTGGTGTTTTTTTATATCCTTTCTATCATTAGCCAACCCATTGAATTTATTTACTAAAGTAGTACAAACATCTTTGATTAGTTGCTCCAAAGTCTGTGTCTCCACGAGTATTTTAATTTGGTCATTAGGCTGGGCTATATCTGTCTGCATCTTCCTATGTTTTGTGATTTTCTTTTGACTTTGAGGCATTTAATTATCTTGATAGGGTTATTCTGGAAGTTGATTTCCCTCAGTTGTCTAAGGTTTTGTATTTGCAGGATAGGTGTGGGGCATGTGTGGTGGGGGACAGTGGTGTGGTGGCTGGGTCTGGTTGCAGGGCTAGGCATAGGGTGGGGGTGCTATGCTGGTGTCCACAGGTGTAGGGTGTGGGGCACAGGGCTAAGAGAGGAGGCAGGGAGCATGGGTTGTAGCATCAGCATGCTTTGAGCAGAGGGGCAGGGCTTGGAGCAAGGAGAATGGATGCCAGGCACGGTAGGAGTCTCATTGTGTGGGCTCTGCTGGTGCATGGGGCATGGGGAGTAGTGTGGGGGGCACTGGGGCAGGGCGCAGGGGTCATGAGGTCAGAGCATGGGCATTGTTGGGTGTGGTGGCACTAGTGGTCAGGAGATGTGGGCCATGGGGTGGCAGGGAGTGGGTGTGCATGTGTCAGGTGTGGGGAGGGCAGAGCAGTGGTGCACATGGTGTAGGGTGTGTGGGGCAGGGGTGCACATGTGCATGGTGCATGGGTGGGGCCAGGGTTCCACTGTGCATGTGCACAAGTGTCAAGAGGGTATGGGGGAGCCATGCATATGCACATATGGTGCATGGGGAGTGGGGCATGGGTGCGCGTGTGCACAAAGAGGTCAGATGTGCTAGGCACGGGGGCGGAGTTCCAGGGATCAGGAGGGGCAGGGCTCAGTGCCTGAGGCACTGGCAGTGATGCAAGTTCTTGGGGCATGTGGGAGGGTAGTACATGGATTCATGGGCTGCAGGGGGTGGGGGTCTGGCACGGGTAGCAGTTGGGGGTAGTGGTGCATGTGGGAGTGTGGGCGTTTAGTGGTCAAAGGGTATGGTCTGGCTTGCTTCCTCATCTCTGCCTTCCTGTCTGTGTACTCCTGAGGGCTCTGGGCATTCATTTGGAAAGGTACAGGGTAGGCTCAGTGCACTAGCTGAATGGTGTTTATGAGCAGATAAAGCAAGTTTAGTGGCTTCCAGGTTCCCCAAAGGAGCTCTGGGCTGTGGAGCTGAGGGGGTTTGATATCCCAAGCTAGGTGCAGGGGCAGGCACTTTCCTGGGTGTGGCCTCCTGTCTCTGGTGGAGTACTGTTGGAGCCCACTCACCCAGTTCTCTGCAAATCAATTCCTCTTCTTTTTCATCCAGGACCTCCCTATGTAGTATAGAAGACCCTCTCATGTCATTTGCACCCTGGAACTGCAGTCTCAGTTGTTTTTCTGTCACTTCTTTAACTGTTCCTTGGAGCAGGGTTGAACTCAGTCTATCCTCTTCTGCCATTTTCCGAGAAGTCTTACTTTGATAGTTAAATATTTATTGTATTGTATATTAGAAAAAAATATATATATACACTTTTTGTAATGGTCTGAATAGTGGGCCCCAAAAAGATATGTCCACATCCTAATCCCTGGATACTACATGTTACTTTATTTGGAAAAAGAATCTTTGTAGATGTAATTAAGGATCTGGAGATGAGAAGATCATCTGGATTATTCAGGTGGACCCTAAATCTAATGACAAGTATCCTGTATTCTTATACACAAAGAAGAGGAGGGAAAGGGAAGGCATAAGCAGAGATGAGAGTGATGTGGCCACCAGACAAGAAATGCCTTATATCTACTAGAAGCTGTAAGAAGCAAAGAACAGATTCTCCCATGAAAGGAAACATGACCCTGCAGCCAACTTAATTTTGGATTCTGTTCTCCAGAATTGTAAGAGAAACAATTTCTGTTGTTTAGGCCACCCAGATTGTGGTAATTTGTTGTGACAGCCCTAAGAAATGAATACACCAATCAAACCAATAATTATCTAGCTTGCTTAAGATAAAACTAATGTAGGTATTTATTTTTTACTGAATTGGTCTTAAAAACATTAAATAAATAACATTGATTGGAAGGATATGACAGAATTGTGAAGGTGGTTCATTGAAGTTTGGGAGAAAAAGCATATCATTGGGAAGAGGAAATATTTATAGGAAGCAACTGATAATTAAGAACAAATAATAAGTAGATTCATATGAGTGACTGAAACAGATAATTTAGCATTCCAGGAGCTCAACTGCACTGGGATTAGTTAGAATTGGGGTTATCGGTGAAAGTTTTATGGATGAGAGAATTGGAATTTGGGTCCTAAGAAATGGGTGGAATTTGGTAAATTAGACAGATTGACTAAGGAACATTCCAAGTACAAAGAATAGGGAAAATGTGTCACTGAGAAGTTTTTAGAAAGATATGATCTGGTTAGATAATATTATGAAAATTTTGTTACTTTTCTTGGGTATACCAATATCAATGTAGTTATCTAGGATAGTATAATTATTTGAAGGTAATGCATTGTTGAATTATTTAGGGGTGGAGTTTTTCGATGCAACTTCCTTTCAAAAGGTTCAGAAAATATGCATGTGTGTGTGTAGAGTTAGAAATGGGGGGGCAGAAAAAAATGAATATGTGAGAATATGGGGCAAAATGTTAACAATAGTCTATATATAAGCATAAATTTAGAAGTATATTATAAGGGTTTATGTTCATTTTGGTGGTCTATCTTCTGATTGTTTCATAATGTGCATATTTTAATTTTTGAAATAAGAAATAAGTTTCATGCTGAAAGAGTTAAAAAAAAGTTAATATTAAATTGGGTGTTTCAGTTTGCAAAAGCTGCCAGAATACAATATACCAGTAATGAAATGACTATTAAAAGAAGAATATGTTTAGCTGAAAGTTTACAGTTCTAAGGCCTTGAAAATGTCCAAATTAAGGATACCTTGACTCAAAAAAGCTGATGACATTCAGGGTTTCTCTCTCAGCTGGAAAGGCACATGGCAACATCTGTTAGCTTTCTCTCCAGGCTTCTGCAATGGCTCCCCCCTGGGGAAATTTTCTTTATGCATCTCTAAAGGTCTCTGACTGTGTGGACTCTGTTGGTTCTAAAGCTTTTTCCAAAATTGTTCCCTCTTACAGGGGCTCCAGTAAACAGCCCCACCTTGAAAACCATTTAATCACAAGTTACCATCCACAATTGGGTGGGTCACATCTCCATGAAAACAATAAAAAAGTTCCCACCCAGCAATATTGAATGAGGATTAAAGGGCATAATAGATTCAACCTGGCACACTGTAGTGTGTGGGGGAGGAGACATGTATGATACAATAAGAACACTAAAGCTATTCATAGCTTTTGATCAAGTAATCCCATTTTTAGGAAATAATCAGAAGCAAGAAACAAATAAAAGGACAGATGACAATCACATGGTCATTCATTGTGCGGTATGGTGATGGAGAAATTCAGAGAAAGTAGAGCAGCGATGTGTGTTCTGAGCAAGGCAGTCACCCGCCAAACCAAAATTGTGACATAACCAAATCATATAATGAACCACACCAGGAGGCTTCTGCTCACTGAGATGTTATTAGCATTGTGCAGTCAAAGAATATAAACTCTAGGTCTTAGTTCCCTGGGACATGGCCAACATCCTGTGGCTGCATACCACAAGCTCCCTAGTTTACTAAAAGCATGATATATCCTGGAAATGGCAAGAAAAAAAATGCTTAGACCATCCAGAAGTTTCTGCACATTGGACTAATTTCAAAATGCCTTAAAATTCTTAAATTGAAATTGTACTTAAATATAACGAGATTTCAAAATAAGGTAGCTATGCATGCTTGATAACATTTCACTGGATGTTTTAAAATTACAAATCCAATAGATTTTTATCTAATTCTTATTCTCAGATTCCTCTTATATAGTTAATATATAACTATATATAACTATATAATATATAACTATATCTATAACTATATATATTATTAACTATGACTATTAACTATGACTAAGCTTCAGTGACCAGCAGATATTTTGCAACAATTAGCAAGTTTTGATGGATTAAATAATTCCTAAATGGCAATAGCTACAAGGTAAACAAACTGGTACAATATAATTAAAATAGTACAAACAAGTCTCACCCATATGTACAAGTAGCTTAAATACATTTAACTACTGCTACCTTGGGCAAAACATTTAATAATTAAAAACATTTTGGTAAAACATGTCTACTAAATGTAAACCTGATACTTCATCTGGTAGCTTAAATAAAGAAACAGATAAGTATTGTATACACAAACTGTATACCGGATTTTACAGGCAATTTAAAGGATTTTCAAGGGTAATTTTGACTATATTTGGTTTGTACTCATGCAATGACTTTAGAACTCAATGTCTGAGCAAGATGGGGCCTCAACATCCATCAGTGAGGTTAGGTTTTTGGCTGTAAAAGCCAGGTACTCTGTTTTGAATCTTTGTCCCGGGAGTGTCCAAGGTCACAGATTTCTTATCTGTACAAGGGGAACACTGAGAGCACCTATCCACAATGTTATTGTGAAAATTAAATAAGACAATGCATTTAATCTTTATAGTGCTTGAAACATGGAAACTGTTCAATAAATAGTAGGTTTGTCTATCAAGGTTCTAATCTTGCCTGTATAGCCTTGATCCCAGAGGCTTGTTTGCTTAAGGCTAGATTTATTCCTTATTTGAATGAACCCAGATATTCAGATACTTTCTGCAAACCTCCCTTTCTCTAACTCTTCTTAGTCCCCAACATGCTGTTAGAAAGAAAAATGAGTTTCAGCTCTGAAATGATTAACAGGCATTGAAAGTTATCATGGTCCAATATTAGTACTTCATTTTCCCTGATAACTGACCTGATCAAATGCATGTATTGAGCCACCTTCTGAATTAAGTTGGACCTCCAAACTGTTTATGAGTTGATCCATATCTGGAAAAAAGACAAGGGAAATGCAACTTTTAGAATAAGATGTACTACACTATATGCACACAGCATGCCATATACCTTTACTTAAACCTGTCTATGTTTAACAAACATTATTTTTCAGGATTTATTAGATGTTGAGAAGTTATTAATTGGAAAACATTTCTGATTTACTCTACTCATTTAGATGGCCCTGACTTGTATCCAACAATACTTGCTGTCCCATATACCCATATCCTGTAAGCAGCTGAATCTGTTTATTCCAGTCTCTCCAACCTGCCTTTCTTCCATAGGAATATCAGCAGAGCAAAGCATTTCCAGGATCCTCCCCTTCCTGGTCTAGTTCTCTCTGTGTAGGGAGTTCAAAGTTACTTTATGGGTATTTACCCCCAAGGAAATTTATTTACACATCAAGGCCAATTGTCCTGAGAGAAGCATTTTATCTCTGCCTCTCTTAAACATACAAGCCATGTGGGATTAATAATAGCAATTTAAAATTTCTTGGCAGATAGATTCCCTCCTATGACAGGGGCAACTTTGTCACCTCATTCAGCCAGATCATAGTCATTTCCACCAGAAGCACATACCAGATTTTCATTTCAATCAGATTTCCTTTGATCCACCTACAGTCCAGTTTCACCAGAGACAAAATCATAGGGCAAGGAAGTTGAGTTCACAGCTTCTAACTTATTTGGTCAGCTTTCAGATCAATGTAAGTGTTTCAAAGTCAATTACACTTAGTTCCTTCATTTATGAACTGGTTGCATTTCAAAAGATAGTCTATAAATCAGTAATTGGGATTTCACATACATTTACCTATAGAAATGTTCATTTCACAGGCCACTTCACAGCAGCTGTTCAAGTCATAATATAGTTAAAATGCAACACATGTGGAGGTGGTGCAAGATGGCAGCATAATGAGGTATGGAATTTAGTTTGTATTCCAGAGCAGCTGGGGGAACATCAGTGACTGGACACACAGCATAGACCAGGTAGAATGAGTAAGATCCCACACAGAACTATAAGTCTCTTAAGCCATGGAGATCAGCAACCATCCCCCATGGGCATGGTAGGCTGGTTCTTTGAGAGGAAAGGAACTAGACTTTATTAGTAGCAAGGACTTAGCTCAAACAACCTCCAAATATGGAATTAATTAACAAATTCTGACTAATGAAAATAGGCCCCCAGCTCATATAAACCTGAAATAAGCACTAAAGTTGCCAGGAGCTTTTGGCCTGGGGGGAATGGGGCTGATGGAAGAAAAACCCAGAGGCTTTTTTAGTTGAACAGCACAAATTACTGGAAAAGGGATGGACCCCAAGAAAAGGGGACACATAGAACCTAGAGATACATAGAGCCCCATACAAACTCAAAATCTTGATTGATAAGCCCAAGAAGTTGGGGTCTGGCTCTGAAAAGGCTTTTTTGCTTGTTTTTTCCCTCTTAACAGCTCCTTAGAGAGAACTGGAAGCACTCTCAGGCTCCAACATTGCCCTAGGCAAGGGCCAAACTAAGGTATATCTGAGAGACAAAGTAACTAGTCAGAAGAAAGGGGTTAATTCCATAAACGGTGTATCTTCTACAAGCAAAGGTGAGCAGGGCCCAGCTCAAGTGTAATCCCTTCTTCAAGGAATTCAGGCCCCAGGGGCTGGAGAACAGAAGCAATCAAAGCCATCTTACTACCTCACCTCTGTCTCAACCAGACCCCAGGAAAGGAGAGTCTGCTGAAATGAAAGGCACCATATCACTTTAAACTGGTGGGAAGACATGGGCAGACAAGCACCACATGCTGGGCAGGATAGGAAAAGCACCAAGTCTAGAGGCTTCATAGGAAAGTCGAACAACTTGCTGGGTCTTGCCTTCAGCAAAAACTGAGGCTTGCTACTCTTTCCTCCTGAGACATACACCTGCCCAGTCTGGGAAAATCTGACTGGGCTCTATAATATCTGAGGAGACTCTACTCAGAAAAAAAAATACGTTCTATATAAGCAAGGCAAGAAACAGAAAAAAAGAACTGAAAAATTCCGATCAGTTAAACAGAACCTATGCTAGAGGTCTAGAATAAGTTGAACTGAATGTAAGAACAGATAGAGAACAAAGCCATCCAGCAGAAAACCCTAGGTAAAAGAGGGAAAACAACCTCTAGAATAAACTAACTAAGGAAATCAAATGCCGAGATGCCAGCAAAAATAATGAGTCATGCTAGGAAAATTGAAGATATGGCCCAATTAAAGGAACAAACCAACACTTCAAATGAGATACAGGAATTGAAACAACTAATTCAGGATGTTGGAAGAGACAGGCAAAATCTCATAAAAAAATCAAATCAATGAGTAGAGGGTGGATATAAAGAAGACACTGGGCGAGCAGAAAGAAAAACCTGAAATTTTGTAAAAACAAATCACAGAATGGATGGGAATGAAAGTCACATTAGAAGACATGAAAAAACAATGGAAACCTACAAAAATAGATTTGAAGAGGCAGAAGAAAGGAATAGTGAACTAGAGGACTAGAAATCTGAAACACAACACACAAAAGAAAATATAGGGGAAAAAAGGAAAAATATGAGCAGGGTCTTAGGCAATTGAATGAAAACATGAATATACATGTTGTGGGGGTCCCAGAAGGAGAGAAGAAGGGAAAAGGAGGAGAAGGACTAATGGAGGAAATAATCAATGAAAATTTCCCATCTCTGATGAATTATAGATCCAAGAAATGCAGTGTATCCCAAACAGAACAGATTTAAATAAACATACTCCAAGACACTTACTAATCAGATTGTTGACTATCAAAGAGAAAGAGACAATTTTGAAAGTAGCAAGATAAAAACGATTTTATCATATCCCTTATCATACAAGGGATGATGAATAAGACTATGTATGGATTTCTCAGTAGAAACCATGGAGGTGATAAGGCAGTGGTATGATATATTTAAGATTCTAAAAGAGAAAAACTGCCAACCAAAAATTCTATACCCAGAAAAACATTCCTACAAAAAATGAGAGGGAGGGCAGACCATGGTGGCTCAGCAGGCAGAGTTCTTGTCTGCCATGCCAGAGACCTGGGTTTGCTTTCCGGTGCCTGCCCATGTAAATTAATTAATTAATTAAATGAGGGGAGATGAAAATATTTTCAGACAGACAATCACTGAGAAAATTTGTGACTAAGAGACTGGCTCTACAAGAAATACTAAAGGGAGCACTACAGGCAGATAGGAAAAGGCAGAGAGAGGTCTGGAGAAAAGTGTAGAAATGAAGATGGAGAGAAAAAATTAGACATGACATAAAATCTAAAAGACACAATAGTAGAAGGAACTACTACCTTTATGGTAATAATATTAAATGTTAATGGATTAAACACCCCAATCAAAAGACGTAGACTGATAGAATGGATTTAAAAAGAGGACCCACCTATCTGCCATCTACAGGAGACTTATTTTTGACCCAAGGACAAAATAGGTTAAATGCAAAAGTTTGGAAAAAGATATTTCATGCAAAGAACAATCAGAAAAGAGCAGAGTACCTATACTAATATCCAACAAATTAGACTTCAAATGTAAAACAATTAAAAGAGACAAAGAAGAAACTATGTATTAATTAAAGGAAGAATTCAACAAAGAAGACATAACAATCATAAATATCTATGCACTGAGCCAGAGTGCTCCAAAATACATGAGGCAAACACTCACAACACTGAAGGGAGATCTAGACACCTCTACCATAATAGTTGAAGACTTCAATTTCCCACTCTTATCAACGAATAGAACATCTAGACAGAGGATCAGTAAGGAAACAGAAATTTTGAATAATATGATAAATGAACTAGACTTGACACACATTTACAGAACATTACATCTCACAACAGCAGGTTACACATTTTTCTCAAGTGCTCATGAATCATTCTCAAGGATAGAGCAAATGCTGGGTCACAAAGCAAGGTTCAATAAATTATAACAGATTGAAATGATAGGAGGTACTTTCTCAAATCATAATAGAATGAAGTTGGAAATCAATAACAGGCAGAGGGCTATTAAATTCACAAATCTATGGAGGCTAAACAATACATTCTTAAACAACCAGTGGATCAAGGAAGAAATTTCAAGAGAAATCAGTAAATAACTTGAGACAAATGAAATGAAAAGACAACGTATCAAAATTTATGGGATGCAGCAATGGCAGTGTTGAGAGGGAAATTTATTGCTTTAAATGCCTATATTAAAAAAGAAGAAAAAACAAAACAGAGGAATTAACTGATCATGTGAAAGAACTAGAGAAAGAACAGCAAACTAATCCCAAAGCAAACAAAAGGAATGAAATATTGACTATTAGAGCAGAAAGAAATGAAATTGAGAATATGAAACAGTCTAGAAAATCAACAAATCCAGAGGTGGTTCTTTTAAAAAATCAATAACATCAATGGATCCACAGCTAGGCTGACAAAAAAAAAAAAGAGAGGATGCAAATAAATAAAGTCAGAAATGGAAGGGGAGACATAGCCACTGACCCTACAGAAATGAAGGCGGTGATGAGAGGATACTATGAGCAACTATATGCTATTAAACTAGACAACATAGGTGAAATGGACAAATTCCTAGAAAGGCATGAAAAACCAACATTGACTCAAGAAGAAATAGACAACTTCAACAAACCAATCACAAGTAAAGAAACTAATTCAGTCAGTCATCAAGAAGCTCCCCAAAAAGAAAGTCCAGGAACAGATGGCTTCACAAGTGAATTCTACCAAGCATTCAAGAAAGAATTACCACCAATCCTGTTCAAACTCTCAAAAAAAATTGAAGAGGAAGGAAAGCTACCTAACTGATTCAATGAAGTTATTACCCTAATACCAAAGCCAGACAACGATATGACAAGAAAAGAAAATTATATACCAGTCTCTTTAATGAATATAGATGTAAAAGTCCTCAAAAAGTACTTGCAAATTGAATCCTGGAGCACATTAAAAGAATTATACACCATGACCAAGTGGAATTTATTCCAGCTATGCAAGGATGGTTCAGCATAAGAAAATCAATTAATGTAATACACCATATCAATAAATCAAAGTGGAAAACAAAAAATCTTCTTGTTGATGCAGAAAAAGCATTTGACAAAATTCAACATCCCTTCTTAATGAAAACACTTCAAAGGATAGGAATAGAAGGGAACCTCCTTAACATGATAAAGGGAATATATGAAAAAAAAACATAGCTAACATCATCCTTAATAGGGAAAGACTGAAAGCTTTCCCTCTAAGATCAGGAACAAGACAAGGATGCCTACTGTCCTCATTGTTATTCAGCATTTTGCTGGAAGTTTTAGCCAGAGCAGTAAGACAAGAAAAAGAAATAAATGGCATCCAAATTGGAAATGAAGAATTAAAACTCTCACTGCCTGCAGATGACATGATACTACATGTCAAAATCACACAAAAAATATCTACAGCAAAGCTACTAGAGCTGATAAATGAGTACAGCAAAGTGGCAGAGTACAGGTGCAATGCCCCAAAATCAATAGTGTTTCTATACACTGGTGAAGAGCAATCTGAGGAGGATATCAAGAAAAAAATTCCAGTTACAATAGCAACCAAAAGAATAAAATATTTAGGAATAAATTTAACTAAGGATACAAAAGACCTATACAGAGAAAACTATAAGAAATTGCTAAAAGAATCACAGAAGACCTAAAAATGGAAGGGCATAACATGTTCATGGAGTAGAAGACTGAAATACAATTAACATGCCAATTCTACCCAAATTGATTTATAGATTCAATGCAATACCAATTAAACTCCCAAAAATGTACTTTGCAGAAAAATAAAAACCAATAACCAAATTTATTTGGAAGGGCAGGGTGCCCAAAAAGCTAAAAATATTTTGAGAAAGAAAAATGAAGTGGGAGGTCTCACACTACCAGACTTAAAAGCATATCATAAAGCTACAGTGGTCAAAACAGCATGGTACTGGCATAAAGACAGACAAACTGGCCAATGAAATCAAATTGAGTGTTCAGGAATAGACCCTCAAACTTCACAGTTAATTACAGCTTAGGTAATCCCTCATACATAACTTCTCTAATTTTCTTTCATTCTTTGCCAAGATTTTCCAATTTTTTTTGAGGGGTGCGTGGTCCAGGAATCGAACCCAGGTCTCCCACATGGTAGATGAGCATTCTACCATTGAACCACCTGGGCACCCAGTTTTCCAATTTTTGTACTTGAAAAAATGCATTTCCTAACTCTAATCTATAGACAATGGATCTTTGATTATGCAGTCAAGCCAACCTACCTGGGACAGAGCAGCCTCATCCATAAATGGTGTTTGAAGAACTGGTTATCCAAATGCAAAAGAATGAAAGATGATCCATTATCTCAAGCCCTATACAAAATTTAACTCATAATGGAAAAAATACCTAAACATTAGAGCTAAGACCACAAAACTTTTACAAGAAAATGTAGAGCTATACCATATAAATCTTATAATAGTAGGTGGTTTCCTAGATCTTACCCCCACCCAAAGCACAAGCACTGAAAGAAGAAAGAGATAAATGGGATCTTCTCAAAATTAAACAGTTTTGTGCATCAAAGAACTTTGTCAGGAAAGTTAAAAAAAAAAAAAGCAGCTTACGCAATGGGAGACAATATTTGGAAACCACATATCATATAGGGGTTTAGTATCCAGAATATATAAAGAGATTCTTCAACTGAACAAGAAAAAGACAAACCAATTAAAAAATCGGCAAAACACATGAACAGACACTTCTCAGAAGAGGAAATACAAATGGCTAAAAGGCACATGAAAAGATGCTCAACTTCACTTGCTATTAGGGAAATGCAAATCAAAACCATAATGAGATATCATCTGATACCCAACAGAATGGCCATTATCAAACAAATATAAAACAGCAAGTCCTGGAGAGGATGTGCAGAAAGAGGCACACTTATCCACTACTGGTGGGAATATAAAATGGTACAACCACTCTGGAAGGCAGTTTGGCAGTTCCTCAGGAAGTTAAGTATATAATTGCCATATGATCCAGCAATCACTTTACAAGGTATATATTCAGAGGAATTGAAGGCAAGGACATAAACAGACATTTGCACACTGATGTTTATAGCAGCATTATTTACAACTGCCAAAAGATGGAAAGAGCCCAAATATTCATCAATGGACAAGTGGCTAAACAAGTTGTGGTATATACATATGATGGAATATTATTCAGCTGTAAGTCAGAATAAAGTGATGATGCATGTAACAACCTGGATGAATCTTGAGGACATTATGCTGAATGAAATTACCAGAAGCAAAAGGACAAATACCTTATGGTCTCACTAATATGAACCAATATTAATGAGTAAACTTTGAGAGTTGAAGTAAGAAAACAGGTTATCAGGAGATAGAAATAGGGTAGAGATTGGGCATTTGGTGGGGAAGGAATACAGATTGTGTAACAGGACTGATTGTAAAAATTTAGAAATGGATAGGCTAATACTACCTGACTATAGCACAATAATATACATACACTGAATGAAGCTGAATGTGAATATGACTGAGGGAGAAGGGCTGGGGGCATGTACGAAACCCGAAGGAAAGATAGAGGATAAAGTCTGAGATGGTATAACTTAGGAATTCCTAGAGTGAACAATGATGGTGATTAAATGTACAAATATAAAAATGTTTTTGCATGAGGGGGAACAAATGAATGTGAACATTGCAAGGTGTCAAAAATGGATGGTTTACAGGAGAGAGTACAATCAATGCAAGCTAGGGTCCTTAGTCAACAGTAACACTGTAATATGCTTCCATATCCCTCTCTTGTTTGTTTTCTTCACTAATGGATTCCAAATATCTAGAACAGTGCCCAGCACATGGCAGATCCTCAATAAATCTTTGCTTAAGAAATAAGGGTGGTCTATCTTACTGAGATGGTATAATCTAGGAATGCTTAGAGTGTATAATGATAGTGACTAAATGTACAAATTTTAAAATGTTGTTGCATGAGGAAGAATAAAGGAATGTCAATACTGCAGGATGTTGAAAATAGATGGTAATTAATATTTTAAAACTTTAATTTATATGTGAGACTAAAGCATAAAATGCTTATTTGGTACAAAATTTATATTTTGACTAGTGCATTTCATAACATAACTTATGTGGACAGCTTAATCGAACACCATAGTACATGGAACCTTGAGTAGGGCATGAGATTTTGTAGATTTGTCCAGAGTAATGCCCCAATAAACCCAAGAGTGATTTGAACAGTGAATAAAAAAGTATTTGCAAAGTCCCCTTAGGAGAATGGTGAGAAAGGGAAAATTCAACTTCCCCAAGTGGAGAATTCTTGATATTCTCACAAACAGTGGGGACAACCAAAGCAATAGGCTGAGCCCCCAATCTTGGGGATAAGGAGGTGGCAGGTTGAGAAGGACCAGCTGATGTTGCAGCTACAAGTATGCTTCAGAGAGTCATATGAGCATATCCCACTCTGGGTGACCTTTCCAAAAATTCCAGCTAAGCCTTGGAGTAATGAGGAAGAAGCCATAGTCATACTGTGACAACCAGGTGTTGGTGCATAAATATTCTACCTCCCTGGAGGGCTCCCCCAGTTCCCATTTCACAGACATTGATGATTTTATTAGGAAGGGCCTTCCTGAGTGAGACAACAAGCTATTTCTGTCCCTCATCAAGGGCTATGTAGCACAGAAGTTTATGTGAGCACATGCCAAGTGAGGGAGCAGGGCATTTGTGGGGGGGGGTGCCTAGGGTGCACGTCTGCAGGCAAGAGAGCTGGGGTGCAGAGGTCAAGAGGTCAGTGCACGAATGCATGGGCAACTGGCACCAGGGAGGATGTGGCTCTGTGCATGTGTGGGTCTGGGGGTGGGGCCCTGGCGTGTGCTGGTCTAGGAGGTAGGGCTTTGGGTGGGCTCTTCATACTTGGGGCAAGGGCTTCCGTACTAGGGATCTGATTATCCCCATTGTGTTTAGGGATTCCAGCTAAGTGCCAGCAGTTGCCACAGTAATATCTGACCTACAGAGGAGGGCAACTACAGAGCTCTTCAGGGTTGATGACACTAGTCTCACAAATTTATTTCTCACAGTTCTGGTAAAAGGTGCATCCTCTGGACATTCCTGGGGTTTATGATCGGTTTTCCATGATAAATCCACTCTATCATTCTAATCTTTCTAAGCCATTGTATCCCCTCATCTACATTATACTAGGGCAGTTCTGGCATTTCAACCTCAGATAGGGTCAGCCACCTTTTGATCCATGTTTCAGCCAACCATGCAAACAAACTGTTAATGCCTTTTCTAATCCCTCGAGCTATAACACTTAATGCAGAATCTCTGCTTAGTGGGCCCATATCAATAAATTGAGCCTGATCCAGCTTTATATTCCTCCCAGTATTATCCCACACCCTTAAAATCCATTATCACACATATTCCCTTGTTTCTGTCTATATAAATTTGAAAACTCATATGGTTCTTTTGGAGTATAACATACCTCCTCATAGGTGACATTTTGTCCCTCACCTTTTGGGGCTTGTTGGGACTTCAGTCTAGTTATAGGTCTAGTAGAAATGAGGGATGGTGGGGGTGTGTCATGAAAAGAGTTAGAAGTATCTTCCAAGCCATTTGCTTCTGGGCATTCATTTGCAGTTTCATCTGTGAAACATGATTAATCAGTCTAGGGCTAATCCCTTCAAGTGGAGGTTGGGTGGCCAACTCCTCAGGGCAGGCTGTCAGTAGGGTGGCTATGACTTCAGGGAAGACTACTACAGGGTTATCTAGAAAAGACTCAGCATGACCTAGGGTTTCAACCTCTCCACAGAACATCATTATCGATCAATATGTCATCATCCCATTTTTCAGGGTCCCACTCCTTTCCAATCAATGCCCTCACTTTAATGGCGGACACTATGCAAGACTGAGATTTCAGTTTACATTGTAAAGTCGCTACTCTAACAATAAGATTCTGAGTCTGATTTTCAGGGATCTCAAGTATGCAGCTACAGGAAATAAGATTTTCCTTCAAGGCACTCATAGAAATATTTACATCTGTCAAACAGTGCATAAGCTTCTCATTTGAAGCCTTCAGCTCATCCCTTTCTCTCTACAGCATATCTAACAACAGCCAGCCAACATCTCTATACTTCCTATTTCCAAAATCTCCATAAAGGTGTCAAAAACATTAGAGAAGCATTAGAAGAATCCAATGGTGATATTTTGACTATCTCTTTTGCCAATTCACCCCATGGATTGGTAGTGTCATTCAGATTATGAGAACCAGAGTCCTTAGTACCTTTGAGTCCAATCAGAGTAGAAAACCAACCATAAAAACCCATTTTTAAGACTCTGTTTCTTAAGAACCACTCCTGGTACCAATTTGTATTAGCTAAGGTTCTCTTGAGAAACAGAACCAGCAGAAGATATCCGTAGATATCAAATTTATAAAAGTGTCTCATGTAACCATTGGAACATAGAATCCAAGGTCTGTAGGGCAGGCTGAAAGCTGGTAACTCCACTGAAGGCCCAAAATGAACTCTGAGGAGAGGTTGGCTGGGCAACTGCAGGGATTTAAGGGTCCAAGATCTGTAGGGTAGGCTGCAAGCTGGTGACTCTAATGAAGTTCCTCAACAAAACTCTCAGGAGAGGCTGACTGGACAACCTTGGGAACAGAAGAGTCCAAAATCTGTACAGCAGGCAGTGAAGCTGGTGACTTAGATGAAAGGTCTGGACAAACGCCACAGGAAAGGCTTGCTGGCTATAGCAGGAAAGTAACTGTCTCTTCCGAATCCTCCTTAAAAGCCTTTCGGAGATTAGATTAAGCATCACTCATTGCAGGAGACACTTCCCTTAGCTGATTACAAACACAATCATCTATGGATCCAGCCAACATAATCATGAATTAAGTCCATGAAATATCCTCATAGCAACAGACAGGCCAGAACTTGTCCGACAAGATGACTGGGTACCACATCCTGACCAATTTGGCACATGAACCTGACCACGACAACTACCCACCTCATTTTATGAAGCTAACATTAAAACTGGGTTTTAATACTAAAACTGGGTAAAGACACTATAAGAAAGAAAAACTACAGGCCAATCTCCCTAATGAAAACAGATCCAAAAATTCTAAACAAAATATAAGCAAATTGAATCCAATAACACATTAAAGGAATTATACACCAAGACTAAGTAGGGTTTACATCAGGAATGCAAGGGTGGTTCAACACAAGGAAATTAATCAATGTAATAGAGCACATTAACAAATCAAAAGTGAAAATCACAAGATAATCTCAAATGATGCTGAAAAAGCATTTGAGGAAATCCAGCATCCTTTTCTGATAAAAACACTTCAAAAAGTAGGAACTGAAGAAAGCTTCTTCAATATCATAACGGGCATATATGAAACTTCCATAGCTAGCATGATATTCAATGGTGAGAAACTGAAAGCTTCCCCCAAGATTGGGAAGAAGATAAGAATGCCCATTTTAACCACTATTGTTCAACATTGTACTAGAAGTTCTAGCTAGAGCAATCAGGCAGGAAACAAAATAAAAAGCATCCAGATCAGAAAGGAAGAAGTAAAACTTTCATTATTTGCAGATGACATGATACTATCTATACTTGGAAAATCCTGAGAAATCTATGACAAAGTTTCTTGAAGTAATAAATTTAGGAACGTGGTAGGATATAAGAGCAACATGCAAAAACCAGTAATATTTCTATACACTAGCAATGACCTATAATGGTATAGCCACTATGGAACACAGTTTGATGGGCCCTTAGAAAAGTAAATATCAAGTTGCCTGACAATATCACTACTTGGTATATAGATAGAAAAGCTGAAGGCAGTGACATAAACAGACATTTGCTATGAACAGACATTTTCTATGAACACCAATGTTCATAGCAGCATTATTCACAGTTGCCAAAAGATGGCAGTTCATTAGTGGGTCTATAAGTAATATTGCCATATTGAATGTGAACATGATTGAAAGGGGTTATTTCGAGCCAGGCATCCCACCAATTAACACTATAAATATAAATATGTTCTTGAATGAACTACTCCAAAGGTATGACTCTTGTACTCAGAGAAAATAATATCAGGGTATAGGGGGAAAATTACTATTGCATGCTATGGGGGGAGGACAAGAGTTAATGGAAGGCTTGTATTTTCCATTTGGTAAGGGTGTGTTTATTGGTTATTTTGGGGGGGAGAAATGAAAATTGTTTAAAATTGAGAGTGTTGATGACTATTCAACTAAGTGAGGATAATATGAGAAATGGACTGTTGATTTTGGACATTAATACATCATGCCCAATGGATGGAGGTGGCTGAAGGATAGTGACTGAGAAGTAGAATGGCGAACTGTGGTGCATTCATATGATCATTGTGCTGCTGCAGAATGGAACAAAGTCAGTGAGGTATGCAATGAAGTGAATGAACCTGGGGGATGCGAATTAAGCCATAAACAAGAGCAATTATTAATTATTGTATAGTCGGATTTAGAAAATAATTATAAGAAAATTGGGGCCTAAATTGTAAGCTTTTATATCAGTCTCATTTGTTCCGGAGCTGTACTTGTTATTTCTAGATTTTCAGAGGCTGGGCAATATATGTATAAATTGGTATTTTCTTGGAACATTGACTGCCTGTTTGACACCTAAGAATCAGAATAGGAGTGTTGCAGGTCTGAAAGTCAGCATTACCACAATGCAACAACTGTTAAAGAAATTGAAAAAGAGATCAGGCTTTAAATAGTGATAAGAATGAAGCTAATCTGGTCAGGACTAAGATAAATCAGAACATGGGAGTAAAGGGGACACTGTCTATTTTAGAACTTTATCTATCCAATGAGAACAATGGAAGAGAGGCTTATTTTGTCCAAAATCTAAAATTTCTGTAGCACATAATCTAACTCAACCTGTCTGGATAGATCATTTAAGCAATCCAAACACAGGGAGCCCAGAATGAGAATGTGGGCTTCTAATTCTGTATAGTTTAATGTAATGCTCAAATACAACCCAGAGCATGTCGGGCATTTAGTCAAAGAGTATTGGCAAAGTCCTTTGAGGATGGGAGAAAAAATATGGAACTATTAAACTTTATCACCAGGGAAATCCCTGATACTGTCTCAAACATCAGGAACTCTCAAGTCAATAGTCCCTGATGTTTGGGGTTTGCTCTTGTGAACCTTATTTATACAGCAGAGAAGGTAAACCTACCTATAGTTATACCTAAGAGTTATTTCAAGAGGACCTCTTATTGCTCTGATATGGCCTCTCTTTCTCCAAGCCCAACTCTGCAAGGAAAATCTCCACTCCCCCTCACGTGGGACATGAATCCAGGGATGACAGCTTGCCTGGCAATGTAGAATATGATTCCCAGGGATAAGCTTGGCCCTGGCATCATTGAACTGACAATGCCTTCCTGATCAAAAGGGTGAAAAGAACTGCAACAAAATAAGGTGTCTCAGATGGCTTCCCCATTGTGCAAATGTGAAATTTAATACATATTTTACAGTCTCTGGGGGGGGGGGGAGTTATCAGTGGCCAAGAGGTATCAAATAGAGTAGAGAGGCTATCTTGGAGGCTACTCTTACTTAAGCTTCAGCTAAATATTGCTATTTACCATGGTGTTCTAGTCTGCAAGCTGCAAGAATGCAATGTACCAGAAATGGAACAGCTTTTAAAAAGTGGAATTTAGTAAGTTGCAAGTTTACAGTTCTAAGACTGTGAAAATGTCCAAGTTAAAGCAAGCCTATAGAAACGTCCAATCTAAGGCATCCAAGGATAGGTACCTTGGTTCAAGAAGGCCCATGATGTTCAGGGTTTCCCTCTCAAATGGAAAGACACTTGGCCAGCATGGCAATGTCTGCTAGTTTTCTCTTCAGGCTTCCTGTTTCATGAAGCTCCCCAGGGGGCATTTTTCTTCTTTCCAAAGGTCCCTGGCTGTGTGGGCTCTTGTGGCTTTTGCCAAAATGATTCCTTCTTAAAGGGCTCCAGTAAACAACCCCACCTTGAACGGGTTGGAGACACATCTCCAGGGAATCAATCTAATCAAAAGTTACCACCCACAATTGGGTGGGTCACATCTCCATGGGAACAATCAAAAAGCTTCCACCCAGCAATAGTAAATGAGGATTAAAGGACATGGGGTACACAAGAGATTCAAACCAGCACATTTCACTCTTTGGACCTCCAAAAGACATGTTCTTTCTAAATGCAAAATACATTCATTCAATAACAATATCAGAAAGCCTTAAACCATCTCAGTAACAATACAAATGCAATACAAGGTCAGAAACAGTACAAAATCTCATCAAAGTCAGCTATAGGCATGATATGTCCCTAAGGCAAAATTCTCCTCTGGCTCTGGACCTGTAAAACACAGAACAAGTTATTTGCTGCCAAGATATAAAATGGAGGGACAGTCATAGGATAAATATCCCCATTTCCACAGGGAGAAATTGGAAGGAACATAGGTGTCACCAGACCCAAGTAGTTTCCAAAACCTGCAGGGCAAACTCCATTAGATTTCAAAGTCTGAGAGTCATTTATCTTTGGGGCTTTAAAAAGCAGCAGTTCCACCCTTTCCAAGGGCCTATGCAGCGGTCCACCTCTCTCTGAATGCAACCTTGGGACACTGGAGAGAGATGACCTTTTTCTCGGCTCTACTCTCTCCAAGCATCTGGGCCTCACTCAGGCTCTCTGCCATCTTAGGGTCACATGCTCAACCCCTCCATGTGGTGGCAACCACTCTCTCCCCAATCCCCAAGGAATGTGCTCCATCCTCTCCAAGGCCTGAGGCAGCACAACTCTTCCACTGCAATGAGGTGAAAGGCTCACCCTCTGCCTTCGGGGCAAACTCACCCTCTCCAAGTACTTAGGAAGGTCCGCTCTCCTGGCCCGAGACTTCTTGACTTCAGAAGCCAGCCTCCATGGTTCTGCCTCTGAAGACTAATTTTACCTTCACTTTGTGCCTTTTCTGGTCTTTTAGTCCAGACTGGCAGTGGTTCCACTTATACAGATCCCACAACACTCTTGTTGGCTTTCCATACAATAAGCAAAGATCATGCTCATCAGACAGAAGGAGTTTTAACAAATCCTTCCTAGATAACTTCATCTCCAATCCTGGCTTTTTCTGAAATGGCTGATTGGTTCCACATTTGGTTAAATGCTTATATGGGGCACTATTCTCTAGGGTCTCTCTTCCTGGAAGCCAGAATTTTCCAGAACATCAATTTCTGGTTTCTTTTACTCCACAGTTCATTTCTCAACTTTTCTCTTTCCTGCCGCATTTTGTTGTAACTGCAAGGAGAAACCAGGCTGCACTCTCCACATTTAATTTGGAAATTTTCTGCTAAATATCCAAGTTCATGGCTTTTAAATTCTGCCTTCCAGCCAAAGTCACTTGTCAATTTTTCCAGATTATGTTTTAAAACAAGGTTCTCCTTTCCAGTTTGAAATAACACGTGCCTCATTTTTCTCTAAGGCCTCATCATAGGTATCTTTAGAGTCCACATTTCTACCAAGTCTCTTCAAAGCATTCTAGGCATTCTCTATAAAGCTCTTCACAACTCTTCCAGAATCTTCCCCTCATCTATTTAAAAAACAGTTCCAACATTTTGGCATTTGCAAACCACAGCAGCACCCCATTTCTCCAGTACTGAAATCTGCTCTACTCTGCAAACTGCTGGAATGCAATATACTAGAAACAGAATGTTTTTTAAAAAGCCAATTTAATAAGTTGCAAGTTTACCATTCTAAGGCTGTGAAAATGTCCAAATTAAAGCAAGCCTATAGAAATGTCCAATCTAAGGCATTCAGGAAAATATCTGTCATGCAGATATCTGGGTACAAGAAGGCCCATGACTTTCAGGGTTTCTCTCTCAAATGGAAAGGCACATGGCCAACATGGTGACATGTTAGCTTTCTCTCCCCAGGAGGCATTTTCTTCTTCATCTTCAAAGGTCTCTGGCTGTGTGGGCTCTTGTGGCTCTTTCCAAAACAGTTCCTTCTTAAAGGGCTCCAGTAAGTAACCCCACCTTGAATGGGTGGAGACACATCTCCAGGGAATCAATCTAATCAAAAGTTACTTCCCACAATTTTATGGGTCACGTCTCCATGAGAACAATCAAAAAGCTCCCACCCAGCAATAGTGAATGAGGATTAAAGGACATGGCTTTTCTGGGGTACACAAGAGATTCAAACCTGTACACATGGTTTGCCAATACCCAACCAGAACCATTCCTGACAACCTAAAGAACACCTAGGGCTCTATTTGAGATTCTATAATGTCTATGCAGTATGATTACTTTCCAGAAACCTACAACCTCCAGATGGGTTCCTAGGCCAGATAAATCCTAAAACCCAGAGAGGCCAGCTTCTCCATAATATCAAATAGCTCCACCCCCCCATCTCAAATTATTGACAGATTTTTCCAACGTGAGAAAGTCAGAATGGGCATAGCCCAAATACCTCTAACAATTGGGAGAAAGATCAAAGAAGCAGGTGGAATTATAACAGAGAAGATAGGATTTAACCAATGAGTATGACTGCTGATTCATTATTTCCTTTTAATTTTCAGTGTCTTGGAGCAGCTAGAAAGAAAAACCTAAATTTGTGGAACTGTAACCCATTCCAAACTCTGAAATTTGTTCTATAACTAATTTGTTGGGGTGTGCTCTGAAATTCAGTGCTTTTTTTGCACGTTACTTTTTACAATAAGAAAATAAAACAATGAATCATTGGTCTGTAGAACCCATACTGTGAATCCTAAAGTGAACTATTATATTGGTTTGTTAATGGTGCTGGAATCCAATATACCGAAAATGGAACTGCTTTGAAAAAGGGAATGTATTAAATTGCAAGTTTACAGTTCTAAAGACATACAAATGTCCAAATTAAGGCATCCAAATAATGATAGCTTAACTCCATGGAAAGGCTGATGTCTGTTCCACGGGAAGGCACGTGGCTGGCATCTGCTGGTCATTGTTCCTGGTTCCATTGCTTCCAACTTCTGATGCCAGTGGTTTCCTCCCTAAGTATCTGGTGGGCTTTCACTTAGCTCCTCCAGGACACAACTCTGGGGTCTGGCTTGCTTAGCATCTCATGGGAAGGCACATGGCAATGTCTCCTGGGTTCCAAATGTCCCTGGCTAGGCATCTGCTGTCTCTATTGGCACAAGCATCTCCAAGTGTCTCTGTCAACTCTGAAGCAGCTATTCTCCAAGCATCTGCATCTGAGGTCTCTCAAAAATGTTTCCCCTTTTAAAGTACTCTAGTAAACTAATCAAGACCCACCTAAATGGGTGGAGTCACATCTCCATCTAGTCAAAAGGCCATACCTACAATTAAGTGTGCTACATCTCCATGGAAACAATCCAATCAAAGTTTCCCACCATAAACTATAGGTCTGGCCCCACAAGGTTGGATAAGGTTAAAACATGGCTTTTCTGGGATGCATACTAGTTTCAAAATGGCACAACTATGGACTATTGTTAATTATATCATTACAATAACATTGTTTCAGCAAGTGTACCAAAGTCACCACAGTAATGCAAAATGTTAATAACAGGGAAAATCGCGAATCTGAGGGGATGTATAGTGGTACTCTGAATTTTCTGCATGACTTTTTTGTAAACCTACATCTTCTCTATTAGTAAAGCAGAAGGAGTTAAAATATTAATCTTTTAGCAACAACTATTCTGTATATTTTATCACCACTTTCTTAAAAATCAAGAAAATGACATTACTTTCACCCCTCCATTCTAATTGAAGATGAAACTAGAATATTGACAGCACAGGAACAACAAAAGAGGTGATATGATCATTCCCCAACTAATCTGATATTAAGTATTTGGTTAGCATTGGGAAGACTTCTAAGGAGACATAGTGTCTTTTTTTCTTTTTACATGGGCAGGCACCAGGAATCGAACCCTGGTCTCCGGCATGGCAGACGAGAATGCTACCTGCTGAGCCACTGTGGCCCACCTGAGACGTAGTGCCTTGTTTGTGAGTTTCCTTTTCAAGAAAAATGAGAAGTAGAAGAGAAATACGGAAAAAAAGTAGAAGAAACTCTAGAGAAATAAAGAACTAATTTCTTAAAATGGAAAAAAGGAAGCTAGATCAAGGAATTTGGATGGTTACATTTGAAAATAAAAAAAGCAGGCCTATGGCAAAGAAGGCTGGCCTGTTGTCTTCAAAGGTACATGTTAGATATTTGAAGAAAGCAGAACTGCTACATTAGTTGTGTTCAAGGTAGATCTTTCAGAGGAACTTTCTGATGATGATAGTCTTTATAAAAGACCAACTGAATGGCCAACACTGACACTGTGTGTTGGGGCAGGGGTAAGGTGGAGTTGGCTAAAGATAATATCAACTGGGAGAAAATTAAGTGCTTTGTCTCTGGTCTTTACCCTCAAGCAATTTGCATTCTAAGTCAAATGGAGAAAACTAGCAACCTACTGCTGATACTGGCCTAGTACTCACAACACTAATATTAAAAATTAAAATTGAATTGATTGCCAGCCTTTCAAAAGCAGATTTCATACTTTTCAAATATTTTATTTCTTGCTTTTCTGGAAAAGTTGGGAGACCTTACAATATGGATTGTACACTGGCACAAGAAAAAAATTAGCTGGAGCTGATCAGTGGCTGCTCCCTTTAGGCGGGACACACCTCTCATTTTATTGGGCCCATTAGACCTTTGAATTTGAGATCCCACATCTAAGTGGTGAGGCAAAACTATGCATAAAACAACAGCAATCAAACACTACAAGGCTATAGGTGCTGCAGTGCTGAATTAAGATTTGAAGCTATAAGGTATAATTAGAAGAGGAGGAGATTAGGAGAATTGGAATAGATAGAAAAAACAAGCCAAAGAAGTTTGTAGTGAGGTGGGCCTTGAAATGGATCAGTAAAGAAGAGACAAAAGGAAAATCCAGACGAGGAAAAGACCATGCAGTCTGTGAAGGCAAGGGCCCCATCTAAATTGTTCACCAATTGTATCTCCAGTATCTAGCATGATGCCTGGAACATTGCAGGCATCCAGAAAATGATTCTGGAATGAAGGAGAATGGCACAATGAAAAATGTGTTTTAAGGAATATGTCTTGGCAATAATTCACAAAATAGTGAGGGCAGAAAGAATAGCAGTAGAACTAGAAGCTATTGGAATGCAATTGCATTGTGCTAAAAGCTTAAAAAGGGACCACACACTCAATACCTAGAGGCCCCAGACAGGGTAAGGTCTGCTAGGTTAGGTTGGGAATATGGTGAACTGAGAATACATGCCCTGTCTAAAAGGGAGAGGGAGGAAGCAGTTCATCAACTCTAGACAACTGTTGCAAAGAGGAAATGCCAATTCAGTATCTTCTTATTATTTTAAAAAAACTGGAATTCTAGATTTTTTGTTGAAATCTGATTTTAAAATGTTGGTAATCACCCAATTTTTAAAAGTGTGGGATTAAGAAAATCGACATATGTGCAGGGTTTTATTATTGTTACTACAAAAAACACTGCAAAAGTTTGGAAATATCTTAAACATCAATCAATATAAGACTGCTTAAATAAAGTTTGGTGCATCCATACAGTGAAAAACTATGCAGTCACACAAAAGAATGAGGTAGCTCAGTATGTACAAGTATGGAAAGATTTCCAAAGTATATTTTTAAGTGAACAAAGCCGAGTATAGAAAAATACGTACATATGTTACGATCTGTGTATAAGAGGAAGGGGAAGAAAAACCTATACATATACACACATACTCACACACACACACACTCACACGCTCATTTCCTTGATTCCTTGATATGCATAAAATATATCCCTAGAAAGATTCTTAATAAACAGATAATTTCAGTTGTTTAAAGTGAAACAAAATGGGTGGCTAGGAAATAAGGATAGAAGACTGTATATCCTTCTGTATATTTTGAATTCTGAGTCATGTGTAATACAATATCAATGTAAAATAAATTTGTAATGACAGTTTTAAAATTTTAGGGCACATAAAACACATGTAGGCTGTATTTGGTTTGTAGGGCAAATGTGTGCACCTCTGGCCTAAATTAAAGTGGTTAACAGTTAGAATAAAAAGAAAGGGACTGATGCCAGAAATAAAGGGAAAAAAACACAACAGCCTTCCACAATTGATTAGATGAGTAAACTGAGGAAAAGAGAAAAGTTGGATGCCAGAATTTTGAGACCAGGGTAGGAAACCACAACAACTATATTTTTCTACTGCTTACTACACTCTCATGCATTTTTCTAAATACTTTACAAAACCAACACATTTAATTCCTCACTACAAATCTGGGAGGTAGTTTCTACTATTAACCTCAAGTCACAGATGAGAAAACTCAAGTGCAGAGTTTAAATAACTTCACCAAGGTTACAATGACAGTAAATTGCAGAACCAGGGAACTGAAAAGGAGAAGGCTTGAAAAAAGAGTGGGGAAGAGCCTGAAGGTGATGGATTCAATTTTGGAAATTTAGAGTTTGAGGTTACAACAGAATGTCAAAGTGCTACTGATTTTAAATACCTGAATTGGGCTCCAAAGTTATAATACAGCTCTGTAATTAAGGTGTTAAACAATTGCAGGGTTTGGTTTGCTCAGACTGTATTTATTTTGCTAAATACACAATAACATCTTTTAATATATTATACAGAGCATTCAACATGTTACAGACATTTAAATCAAACTTCCTGTCCCACTAATTTAACTCTTCCTCTTCAAATATACAAGCAATATTTAATAAAATGAATCACCCAAAACAACAAAAATGATGATAATCTCTACTAACTGAATACTTATTAAGAATCAGGCACTGGGGTCCAATGCTTTCTTTATATTATTTATAATAACAAATTACCAGATCATGTTAGAGATGAAGAAACTGAGACTTGATGATAAAGTTGAGTTAGGAATAATAGATCAGAAACCCAACTTCTACGTATAAAATTCAAATCTAGAATCAGAAAGTAAACCAAACCTGGTTTCACATTGTCTTTAGGTAAACCAATGAGCCCAATACTATCATGTTATTAATTCACTCATTCACACTCAGGAAATACACTGGATGATTATCTAGTTCAATCATCCCAATGAAGTTTTTTTATTCACAAAACATAACATTTTGGAGCAAGATCATAGAAGATTATCTACAAAATACATGCAAAGTATTTACATAGGAAAGGCAATTCGGTAAGTATTTTGCAAATGCAATGATAGTACATGTCCTCAAGCAGCTTTCAGTCTAAAAAGGGGATAGGGACTTAGATATGTACACAAATGACTATAATACAGGGCAGGGAATATACCGGTAAAGTCCTATGGAAACTCAAAAGAGTTTATTTCTAGATGCTAAAATCAGGGAAAGTTTTATAGAAATGGCATTTGAGTTGGGAATAAAGATGGAAGGAATGTTATAAACATTGTTTTAAGGAAAATCATGAGAACGAGTACATTGCAAAGCAGTTCTTTAGTAACAACTGAGCAGCACAGACAGTGATATATAATTCCTATTTCTAAGGAATAGCTGAGAAGGTAACAAAGTCTTGATGTGAGTGTCAGGGACCTAAGTAGGACATGAAGATTGGTGTTTGGAGGGGGAAAAGAAGTCATTTAAGATAGAAAGAATAAACATGAGTTTTAAAAATTTTTCCTAGTATCTGACATATAGTATCCCAACACACGTCCGCTAAATGAATTATATATCAAAGGAAATCTCTTCATTCAAAAATTTAAGTGAGGTCATGAAATACAACTAAAGAAAGGCAAGTGTCAAATATGTCAAACAGCAATATCCCTAAAAGAATTAGAAAGAATGAATGGTTGATTCCATACCACTATGACTGCCACCACACATACTTAATCTGGAGAGATGAAAGATGACTAGATTAAACTCCCTGGCTTGGATATTAGCATTCAATTACCTGATCCAAGAAAGGCCCCATCTCAAAAACGCATATATTAGAATGAAAGGGGTGGGGATGGGGAAGTATAGGTTCAGATTTATGCTTTTTTCCAATTCTCAATTTTCATTCCCATGTAACCTGAAAGCCTAAACAGGAGAGAACCATAACTCCCCAGGGCTCTGAAAGTAGAGCTATTAATCAGATTTGTCTTGGGGATGAACTAGATGCATCTATCAGTTTTACTTTTGGGTTCATACTTCTGGCCTACCTGTGTTTCCTACCTGTCTAACCTGAAGACACTGCTCTAAGCCAACAGTTTATGCCCCTGTTACCAAAGATTAACGACTCTCATATATAAGGGTTCCCCCAAAACTCTGAAGAATGCGATGAGCTCATCCAAAATTGTATCATTCTGATTAAGTTGCCCAAAAGAATGAGGGAAAAGAAAGGGTAGTGTCCCTTTCTCTCAGAGGTGATAAGTCCAGTGGGAACAATTTCAAATTAGAAGCTAATAAAACCTATGTTCTAGCCTCAGTCCTTGGGCAAGCTAATTCAATCTCCCAAGGTCTCCATCCACCCCACCTGTAAGGTGTTTTAAAGACTGCAAAGCACTAATTCCTTCAGTAGTACACCATAAAAAAAATCCCAAATTGGTTAGGAAAGGGAAGTGAAACTAAGATACAATGAGGGGCAGCCTTTGTCACATATACATTGGTATTTAATCTATCTAAATATCCTTTGAGATAGGTTTATTAATTGGCATTCTATAGAGGAGAAAAGCAATGCCCAGGTAATAAGTGGTAATATTAGTGTTTCAAAGAGATGTTATTCCAAACTATCAGTCTTCCTACATTATTTTCAAATCCAAACTAAGGGAATATTTTCTTTACCCAGTTCTTATTCCATTGGGTGACATCAGCCAGGTGCTTAATAATGCTTTTCTTCACAATGAAGTTAACACCAAAGGAAACAAGTTGTGAGCTTAAAGGCATCATTCTTTTGACCACCAGTTTGGATATGACTTCTTTTTTCACCAATTCTCACAGTTAAAAAAAAAAAAGGCCCACAAAAAAAGCTTCTCCAGGAGGCTGGCAAAGTACATTCACTCCAGCCTTGGCCAGCTCTTAAAGGGCCAGGGCAGGGCAGGGCCTAGGCCGAAGCTTCAGGTCCAACCAAGCCCTGCCCCTCCTTAAAGACTAGGCACTCCCTAAAGCATCTCGTCCTCGTGGCTGCCTCACAGGCCAGGCCCTCCTTGTTCCCAATAGCCTTTGTTCGCACTTTAATCCCTTGTCCTCTCCTCCCTCTTTTTAGGAGCATCTCTGGGTCCCTGCTGCTACTTAGGGATGTTAACCTGGGAGTTTTGGTTTTCTGAATCCTGTTCTCTCTGACTGCAATTTTGGCTCTGTGGGGTTAATTCAAAGACAAACGGTACCTCTAAAGGAGGACTGGGAGGGTTGAGCCAGGGCAGATTAAATTAGCCAAACCTATTCTTGCCCCCCCTTCACTTCTCCCAAGCCGCTCCCCAAAGTGCCCTTATTCTTCCTATTCCCCTCTTGCCCAGCTCTTCAGCAAAGTCATTGTCCCTTGAGTTTCACTTGATTCCACCTGTTTTTTTTTTTAACCCTTCCCGCTCCCCTATACTGCTAAAACCCCAAAGAGGAGTGCCTTGTGGGGCCAGGGGAGGGGAAATGGGATCTGTACCAAAGAGACGCGGGGTGGGTGAGCTCTAATCCCCGAGTCACGTACTGCCCTTGTCACTAGCAGGGGACTCCTGAAGTGTTCGGAGTTCATGCCATCCTCGGGGAAGCTCACACTCCTTAGCTGGTCATAAGACAGCTGTTCTCCTCACACCCGCCCCTGTCTGACAGCCTGTCAGGCAACAAGCTCTTTTCTTCCCTCTCTCTCTCTCTCTCTCTCTCTCTCTCTCTCTCTCTCTCACTCACTCTCGAGCCCCGGCCACCTCTCCTTTTTCTCCTGGCTGGAAAATGGGTAGGGGATCGAGAACCAAGGGGGTCGATTCAGACCCAGCGGGGCACCATAAGAAGAAGGGAAACAAAGCTTTCAAGCACCCAACCCCAAATAGGGGGGCCCACAGAGCAGACTTCCTAAAAACCCTAAAACTCCCACTGCAGCCGATGCCGCTCTTTTCCTCAGCTAAAAATAAAGTGGGTTCGCTGGGCCGGAGTGGCCAAGACTGAGAGCGCCTCTGTCTCCCTTTTACCTCCAATTCAATTCTGGCCAATCCAGAAGGGGTGACCTCAGATGGGGGATTAAAAAAAAATCAATCTAGTCCCCCAAGCACTATTTGAACTACAAAAACCAATCGATCTAGACCCCAAAGCACTACTTGAACGCAAAGTTGGGTCGGAGAAGGAATCCTTCAAGACAAGAATCCATCAGGAGATACCATAAAGGGATCCCGTCACCACCGCTGCCGCCGCCGCCGCCACCGCTGCCGCCACTGCTCATCCCGGCGCCTTTCTAAAAAGAAAGGGAGGGGGAAATGCTGCCGATTGGCAGAAACATATAGGAATGTCCCAGCCCAGGGCAGGGGGTTCAGCAAAAACTGCCGCAGTTCGTGCTGACCCTCTGAAACGGAGTGTGTTGGAGGAACCCAGCTGTCCCACTGGGGACACCGCACTCCTCTTCGCCGCCCCCATGCAGATCAGAAACTAAAAGTGCTCACTGGGCAACCTGAGCGGGTGGGGTGACTCCGTCTCTCTCAGGCCAGACTCGACCAAGTGAGGTATGAATATCTAAGACTCCACCTAGGATGGAGCTCCTTAAAAGGGACGGGCGGCCGCTAAGGGAAAGTGCAAAGCAGGAGGAGGTGGAGAAGGGTGGGGCTGAACTGGAGGAGGGCGCGGGGTGGGGTGGGGTGGGGCGGGGCCCTGGGCAATGAGAGATGGTCATCTCCCTCCCTCCATCTCCAGTAGCTGCAGGTACAATTCGAATCAATTTCAGTTCCTTATACATCCAAGAAAAGGCTTGCAAGTGCACTGCTTGGTCACCTATCCATACACTCAGGTTAAGCTAACTCATCAGGGCAAGATGAAAAAAGGAATGCGTGGAGTGGGGGTGGGAGCTGTCTAGAAAGAAAGAGGTAAAGGAAAGCAAGAAAGCTGGCAACTGGAAGCAATATTTACCGTTCTAGATCTCCATGGTAACAGTATGACACCAGTAATTTTAAAGAAATTTCTTTTCTTTAAAAAGAAATTCTAAATTTCTTTTTAGAATTCCCTCCATTCTAAAAAGAAAAAGGGAATGGAGCTGGGGGCATTTTCTAGCAAGAGATAAGGGAAGAAGGTGAGGGTGAAGGGAGGGGGTGGAGAAGGAGGAGAAATTGAGGAAGGAATTGCAAATACCAGGTGGCCCAGCACAGAGACTTAAGGAAGGCTCTCTCAGTCTCCCGGATACCAGACCTTTATGACTATAGCTCTCAACACCATGAGACCCTTTGTCATTCAGGCGTTGGGGAAGATTCCTGCAGAACAGAAGCCATACGATAACTACCATATTTCCATGATTTCTTTTGTCTTTGCCTGAAAGTCCCTTTCTAGCTCATTTGAATTTTGGGATGCCAGGAAGTCACAAGTAACCAAAGTGCCTTCTCAGGGGCTACCCTACCAAAATTCTTTTAAAGAGGAGAGAGAGACAACAAAGTAATGTAAGGGATGGACCAGAGAGACAGGAGAAATAAGAGCTAAAGAGTATTCTGCGCCTAATAGGAGCAAGTCACTGGGCCAGGTGCTTTTACATTCATCATTTCTCATTTATTGTTGGGAGATAAATATTATTATACTCTCTGCACCCCTTTTTAAAAATAAGGAAACAGAGGCTCAGAGTGCAGTACCTCCCAACACATATGTCCACTTGCTTAATTGATACTTCTGCCTAAATGTCTTCTAAGCACCTCATCATCCCTCCTTTCCGCAAAACACTATTCTTCCTCCTTTAGTTCACCAATTACCTGAATACAGTTCTGTGGCAACCCAGGGGTTAGGTTGCCCTCCCTTGGTGAAGCATATATAGCAGCCTGTGTGCCAGTCATTAAAACTTCCCTTCCCTAATCACCATTGGTAACCAGGTAACCAACTCTCCCAGGACTCTGCTGAAACTACCTTGTAACCAAATCTCCAGAGAGTCTGTTGAACCTTATAAGCTTCCCCCTTGGCATTCCTCCCTCTCTAGTTTACACAGACTGCTTACTTTCATTTTCCAATGGTAAGAATTTTCTCCTGTTAGTAAGTCCCTGCATTAGTTTGTTAAATGCTTCTGGAATGTAATATACCAGAAATGGAATGGCTTTTATAAAAGGGAATTTAGTAAGTTGCAAGTTTACAGTTCTACGCCTATAAAAATGTCAAACTAAGGTATCAATGAAAAGATACCTTAATTCAAGGAAGGCTGATGGGTCTGGAACACCTCTATCAGCTGGGAAGTCACGTGGCTGGCATCTGCTGGTCCCTTGCTCCTGGGCTTCGTTGCTTTCAGCTTCTGTTCCTATGAGGGTTCCTCACTTTGCTTCTCCGGGGCTGGCTTTCATCTCATGGCTTCCCTTGGCTTTCTCCAGGTTCTGGCTTGCTTAACATCTCATGACGACATATGCTGGGCTCCAAGCATCTCCAAACATTTGTTTCTCTGTGCTCTGAAGCAACTGTTCTCCAAATCTCTACATCTGCTCGGTCAGCTTTGAGGTTTCTTCAAAATGTTTCCCTTTTTAAAGGATTCCAGTGAACTAATCAAGCCCCACACTGAATGGACAGAGTCACATCTCCATCTAATAAAAAGGCCACACCCACAACTGGGCATGACACATCTTCATGGAGATAATCTAATCAAAGTTTCTGGCCTACAGTATTGAATCAGGATTAAAAGAAACGGCTGCCTCCACAAGACTGAATCAGGATTAAAACATGGCTTTTCTTGGGTACATAATACCTTCAAACCAGCACAGTCCCTAATTTAAAAAAACTCATGGGTAATCTTCCGCCTGGCATGTTCTTTGGTCTTGGGGTTGTACTTAGCTGGAACAGGTACTATGTACCCCAACATACAAGGCAGGACCGTAGGAGTCATCCTTTAACTTACTGTGATCTGGCTCCTGCCTATCTCTCAAGCTGCAGAGCTTTTCCTACTCTTCTGGTCCTTACCTGGATTGCAAATCCCTGATAATGCCAGGCTATTTCCAATATCTAGACCTTAACTCACTTTTTTTTCTCTGTATGAAATGACCTAAACATTCCATCCCTCTTGAAAGGACTGGCTAAGTTCATCTCCTTTCCTTACCAAATCCTTTCAGACAGAACTGACCATTACTTCCTCTGTGCCCTTCTCCAAACTAAGGGCACATATCTGTTGCTGTAACTGCCTCCCTCTACTAGACTATAAAGTCCCTAGGGGTAGTCTTATTATTCCCGTACTCTGAGTGACAGATATTATTATTATTATTGTAATTATTAATAGTTATTGAGCATTTACTATGTGCCAGACTCTGCACTAAGCCTCTTGTATGTACTAACTCTTTGAATCCTTTTGATGACCCTATAGGTAGGTCATTATTTTACTAATGAGGAAACTGAGGGGCAGAGATTAAATAACATGCTTATGTATTTGTTGAAGAATGTCCCTGTAGTAGGAGCTCTATAAAGAACTCCCTACCTCATTATGCCATATTTCTCCACTTCTACCATCAATCCTGCCTGACTTACAAGGTAAAATGTATTGACATGGAACCATAAAAATAAGTGTATGCTCCTCAACAAATTCTCCCAATCCCCCAAAATCACTGTATCTCTTTTAGCCTTAGTTTCTCAATGTATAAAAATCGGAAAGTATTACTCAATATAGGATTCTTATCACTCCAACCAAGGTTATTTTCGACAACACTGTAAAGTTTTCTTGTAGATTCAAGTGTATGAATAGATGTTTAAGTGTTTATATCAAGAATGAATGCATTTTTGTGATGTGCAGGTGAAGATGAGTAAACCTCTGAAGTAAAATTTGCAAAACAGTAGCCACTAGAATTCCATGTCTAGGGTAGTTGTGTCTTAAGATCATTATGAGTCCCTTGTTCAATCTGGAAAAGCTTCTTGAGAAGACTTATCCACTTACGGAAAGCAAAATGGATTACATTCTTATTAAAATTTTTCTTGTTAATTTATTTTAAGCCCTAGTGTTTTGTTTGTTGACTTTTATTTGTCTGTTCTTTAGTAATACTGCCTCAACTTTATATGTGGGGAAAACTGAGACCTCAAATCACAAATTAAGTTCTTGAATATTTTGAAGTAAACTATTGAAACTTGGGTAAACAAAGTCAAGATTCTTCCTTGTTCATTATTCCATTCAGTTAGTCAATAAAATGTATTGAGCACCTGTGCTATATCAAGAACCATTTTATAGTTCAGTGGTAGAATTCTTGCCTGCCATGCGGGAGACCTGGGTTCAATTCCCAACCCATGCACTCCACCCCCCCCACAAAAAAAATAAGCAAACAAAAATTCAACAAATGGTGTTGCAATAATGGGATACTCACATGGGAAAAGAATGAAATGTGACACCCCCCCACACACCAATACAGCATACAAAAAAAAAAGAACCATACTATATTCTTGAAGAAGACTGAATAACTATATAGCTTTTACAATGTGATCATGTGATTGTGAAAACCCAGTGGCTGATGCTCCTTTTATCCAGGTATGGGCAGATGAGTAAAAAAAATAAGGAAAAATAAATAGATAAATAATGGGGGGGGGGATAAAAAATTGGGTAGATTTAAATATTAGTGGTCAATGAGAGGGAGGGGTGAGGGGTATGGGAGGTATGAGTTTTTTTCTTTTTATTTCTTTTTCTGGAGTGATGCAAATGTTCAAAAATGATCATGATGATGAATATACAACTATGTGATGATATTATTAGCCATTGATTGCGTATTTTGGATGGACTGTATGTGTGTGAAGAATTTTCGATAAAAATATATATAAAAAAAAACACAACAAACCTTCATCTTCCAGACTACCCAAATTCATGCCAGAGAACTGACAGTGTTGGCTTTACACAAGAATTTTTACATGCTAGTAATGATACTGATTGGACCATGTTAAGAAATGATACTGGATTCACCAATTACTAGCTGTATGACCTTGGTCAGCAGGCATCTCCAACACTGGTCTTTATTTGAATATTTCTGGTCTAACAAATGATAAGCTAAGAATGATCTTTTTTCATTTATGAAAGTTATTTTTAGTATGGGGGGGACAAAGTCTGATGGCTTTAGCAATGACCCATTCCCAATTGCTAATACCTAGGGTTTAAAGCCCCTCAACTTCAATTACCTGTCAATTCAGCTGGCAGACTGACTGTTTCTGCTGGAAAAACTGTAATAACTGGCCACTAATCATCTGTGTTTAATGATTATTGCATTCCTTACAGAGGCCTCTGAACAGCTTTAAGTTCCTTTCATGACCTATCCACAGACAGAGCCAAAGTATTTGTCCAAGGTATCACATTCCCAAAGGGCATTGAATTTAGACTTTTGCCCTTATTGCCAAATGACAGCACTGAAAGAACATTTTCATCATATGAATTCAAACATGGGACCCATTACTGTACCACACCTCCTGTAGCACATCATGAATTTTTATATTTATATAAAAGAATATTTTTATTATCTTGTGACTAGCATTTGTATTACGTGCTTGTTAAAAATGTCATTTTGTTTAATGTGAGAATTTAAAATATGCCACAATTTTGGGGACTTTTTAATAATGTTTCATTTAAAATAAAATATCCTGAGAATCTCAACAAAAAGAAGCAGCTCACATTCCTCTGACCACTGAGAGGTCCTGGCCCCATGAAGTTACTCCCTTCCCTAAACTGCCTCTAGTTTCTTTAGCCCCTATCTTGACTCTTTCAGGTGATAGCCTAACCTAATCCTTACAAGCACTTTTATGGCTCTGAAAACATGGATGGACAGATTCTGAAAAGGAGATCTGTACCCCCTGGGAACTAGGGTAAAATGAAGAGTTAAATTTTTCATTGGCCTTCCAAACTCCCTCATTATTTATGCCTGATAAGTGAAGCAAAATAACCATTATGCGTATCAGTAAACATGTTAGCTTAACTTTTACATTCCAAATTTGAATTGATTATATCACCAAAATAGCATGGGTCCTCTTTATCTTCATAGTATATTGCTCAGACAGAATGTTGATCTGCTCATAAGAGGGAGGCATGACTGGTTTTAAGAGGAGACACTGATGTTATGTTTACCAGTTTTGTATATAAGAAACAGCCTACTTAACTATGAATTTCCATCACAGAGCATATTTCAAACTAGCAAAAGGACTGTTTTTTTTTTTTTGAAGAGAGAAAGAGTTTATTACTAGGCAAATAGTGTGACAGCAGATGGCCTAGCAGTCCAAAATCTGTCTCCCTGAGTTTAGGCAGCTAAAGGTTTTTAAGCATTTTAGCAAGGGGAGGTGAGGTCATTTCGAATAGCAAGTTCAAAGCAGAAAAGGAGGCAGCGTTATCATTATCATTTTAATAGGAGATCATAAGCTGAAAGGAGGGGAGGCAGAGCTATCATTTCAGTACTAAAGGTGTAGGCCAAAAGGGAAGAAGACAAGTTATCTTTCAACAGCAGAATCTAGCTGATTTGATTCACAAATGTCCAGGGCTGAGGCTAGTTAATGGCTGGCTTCATTAGAATTAAGGCCTTTGCCCTACAGGAAAATGATCAGATAAAGGGCGTAACAGCTCAAGAGTACTGTTTTTTATTATACCCTCAGCTATATCTATTATTTAGTAGGACTCTTTGTATCCTGTCATTCTAACTCCACCTCTGGTCTCAGCTCCCAGAACTCCAGCCTAGGTACATTACCTCACTTCCCTCTGCTTGTAGATGAGAGGAGTTCTGCTGCTTTATCTGATACTTCAGAAACTTATACAGCTCTAAATTAATTTAATCCAAAATATCAAAGTTCCCTCATTCCGTGTTCCTAGGACCTTTGGATCCCCTCTGCACAGATACAGGTTTTGCTTTCTGCTCTTGGCAGTGGATTCTAACAGGAAAACACCATCATAACTGAGTTCTTCTACGCCATTGGAGTCAAAGTGGAAATGTTCTGGTTTCTAATAGGCATACTACATATGGAAGCATTTCTGGGATGTGGCTCACTATCCTTGAGTATGCCTCCAGGATAGGAAGTCAATGAGTACTAATTTTTGCTATTAGTTATGCTCTCCAAAGAAATAGCACATAATTTCACAAACCTTGTGAAAACTGTTACACATATATTCACACTGAAATTTAGCATTCTTGGCCACTGTGGACCAGCAGAGCTGGATTCTGGGCAGTTTTAAGGCCTTCCATACTAGGAATCCATTTATTTAACAGATATTTGCTTGGCACATACTGTATGCTATGAGAGAGATACAGAGACAAGGAGACAGAGAGTGAGAGAGAGATCGATCTGAGCTAGTAAAGGAGGTCGGAGTAGGCTTACTTGAGGAAGATTTAAAGTTAACTAGACCCAGAGGGGAAGAAATAGAGAGAGCGGATGTCAGGGGTAAAAGCCCTGTAGCAGGAAGGGCCATGCAAGCTCAAAAACCTGAAAGGCCAGAGAGGTTAAGGAAAATGAGCAAGAGGGCATGTAGTGCAAGTTGAGGAAAGGTCAGACTCTACAGGAGTCAACACAGAACCTGAAGAGTCTTGTTTTTATCCGAAGGGCCATTAAGGACTTCAAGAAGAGGAAAATCATGATCTTATATGGATTATGAAAATATATCTGTGGCTGCATCATGGAGAAGTCATCAGAGGAGGCAGAAGGACATTAAAGGAGACCAGGTAGGGGGCTGGTACAGAGAGGTAAGCAATAAAGGATTATAGCTGAGACTAGATCTTATCAGTGAAGATGCAGAGTAGTGGACTGATTTTAGAAAACATTAGGAGGTCATATTAACAGAATTTGTTAATGGATTGACCATTGGAGGTGAGGGAGGGAGGGAGAAGTGTCTAATATGATTCTTAGAATTCTGACTTGAGCCACTGGGTAAATAGTGGTGTCATTTCACTGAGGAAGAATGGAAAAGAACTGGGTTTCAGGAGAAAAGATCGTAAGTTTGGTTTAGAATGTGTTGAGCTAAAGGTGCCTTTGATGCAATGTCAAGTAAACAACTGGATATGTGGGGTTTTTTTTAATGTTTTTTATTGTTAAATATAACATGCATACAAAGAAAAGAAAGAAAAAGCAATGATTTTCAAAGTATACTTCAACAAGCAGTTACAGAACAGATTTCAGAGTTAGCTATGGGTTACCATTCCACTATTTCAGATTTTTCCTCCTAGCTGCTCCAAAACACTGGAGCTAGAAGAATTTTTTTTCTTTTTTTGTGAAAAATAACATATATACAAAAAAGCAGTAAATTTCAGAGCATATTGCAACAATTAGTTGTAGAACAAATGTCAGAGTTTCGTATGTGTTACAATTCCACAATCTTAGGCTTTTACTTCTAGCTGCTCTGAGATATTGGAGACTAAAAGAAGTATCAGTATAGTGATTCAGCAATCACACTCATTTGTTAAACCCTACCTTCTCTGTATAACTCCATCATCACCTCTGATCATTCTTCCACTCTTTAGGTATTTGGGGTATCCATTCTAAATTTTTTTTTCAATCTACCCAATTTATTTTGACCTTTGTTCTCCCTAAATTTATTTTTTATCCATATATTTTACTCAACTGTCCATACCATAGATAAAAGGAGCATCAGACACAAGGTTTTCACAATCACACAATCACACTGTGAAAGCTATATCATTATACAATCATCATCAAGAAACATGGCTACTGGAACACAGCTCTACATTTTCAGACAGTTCCCTCCAGCCTCTCCATTACATCTTGACTAACAAGGTGATATCTACTGAATGCATTAGAATAACCTTCAGGATAACCTCTCGACTCTGCTTGAAATCTCTCAGCCATTAACACTTTGTCTCATTTCACTCTTCCCCCTTTTGGTCAAGAAGGTTTTCTCAATCCCTTGATGCTGGGTCTCAGCTCATTCTAGAGTTTTTCTCAATCCCTTGATGCTGAGTCTCAGCTCATTCTAGGATTTCTGTCTCACGTTGCCAGGAAGGTCCACACCCCTGGGAGTCACGTTCCATGTAGACAGGGGGAGAGTGGTGAGTTTGCTTTTGTATTGGCTGGAGACAGAGGCCACATCTGAGCAACAAAAGAAGTTCTCTTGGGGGTGACTCTTGGGCCTAATTTTAAGTAGGCTTGACCTATCCTTTGTGGGGTTAAGTTTCATGTGAACAAGCCCCAAGACTGGTGGCTCAGCCTATAGCTTTGGTCGTCCGCACTGCTTGTGAGACTATCAAGAAATTCGACGTGGGGAGGTTGAATTTTCCCCCGTTCTCACCATTCCCCAAAGGGGACTTTGCAAATACTTTTCCACTCACTGATCAAATCACTCTGGGATTCATTGGGGCATCACTCTGGACAAACCAATAAAATCTAATGTCCTACCCAAGGTTCCTTGTTGTTCAACCAACTATCTACATAAGTTATATTAGGAGATGCACTAGTCAAAATATAAATTTTGTACCAAATAAACATTTTTGCTTTAGTCTCACACATAAGTTGAAATTTTAAAATATTAATTACCATCTATTTTCAGCACCCTACAGTAATAACATTCCTTTGTTCTTCCTCATGCAAAAACATTTTTAAATTTGTACATTTAGTCATTATCTATACACTCTAGGCATTCCTAGATTATACCACCTCAATCTTTATCGTCTATCTTTCTTTGTGATTTCATTTATGCCCCCAGCCCTCCTCGCCCTATCATTCTCACATTCAGCTTCATTCAGTGTTTTAACATAATTGTATTACAGTGAGCTAGTGCTGTGCTGTCCATTTCTGAGTTTTTATATTCAGTTCTGTTGCACCATCTGTATCCCTTCAGCTCCAGTTACCCAATATCTTACCCTATTTCTATGTCCTGATGGTCTCTGTTACCAATGAAATATTCCAAGGTTATTCAGTAAGACCATACAGTATTTGTCCTTTTGTTTTTGGCTAATTACACTCAGCATAATGTCCTTAAGGTCTATCCATGTTGTTATATACTTCATAACTTTATTCTGTCTTACAGCTGCATAATATTCCATTGTATGTATATGCCACAGTTTGTTTAGCCACCCGTCCGTTGATGGACATTTGGGCTGTTTCCATCTCTTGGCAATTGTAAATAATGCTGCTAAGAACATTGGTGTGTAAATGTCCGTTTTTGTCCTTGCTCTCATGTCCTTTCAGTAGAGAGAGCATATAGATGGGTCCTGTTTTTTAATCCATTTGATTAAAAATGGATTGCCTTTTGATTGGGGAGTTTAATCCATTAACATTTAGTGTTATTGCTGTACGGGTAGTACTTTCTTCTACTATTTTGCCTGCTGGATTTTATATGTCATATCTAATTTTCCTTCTTTTTACCTTTACTCATGGTCTTCCTTTCTACACTCTTCTCCACACCTCTCTCTTCTGTCTTCGTATCTGTCTCTAGTGCTCCCTTTAGTATTTCTTGCAGAGCTGGTCTCTTGGTCACAAATTCTCTCAGTGATTTTTTTGTCTGAAAATGTTTTACTTTCTCCCTCATTTTTGAAGGACAATTTTGCTGGATATAGAATTCTTGGTTGGCAGTTTTTCTCTTTCAATAATTTAAATATATCATCCCACTGTCTTCTCACCTCCATGGTTTCTGCCTAGAGATCTACATGTAGTCTTATTGGGCTTCCCTTGTACGTGACGGTTTGCATTTCTCTTCCTGTTTTCAAGATTCTCTCTTTCTCTTTGATCTCTGACATTCTGATTAGTAAATGTCTTGGAGTACGTCTATTTGGATCGATTCTCTTTGGAGTAAGCTGCACTTCTTGGATCTGTAATTTTAAGTCTTTCATAAGAGTTGGGAAATTTTCAGTGATAATTTCCTCCATTAGTTTTTCTCCTCCTTTTCCCTTCTCTTCTCCTTCTGGGACACCCACAACACGTATATTCATGCACTTCATATTGTCTTTCAGTTCCCTGAGTCCCTGCTCATATTTTAACATTTTTTCCCCTATATTTTCTTTTTCTTGCCGGATTTCAGATGCTCCATCCTCCAGTTCAGAAATCCTATGTTCTGTCACTCGAAATCTACCATTGTAGGTTTCCATTGTTTTTTTCATCTCTTTTACCGTGCCTTTCATTCCCATAAGTTCTGTGATTTGTTTTTTCAGACTTTTGATTTCTTCTTTTTGTTCATTCCTTGTCTTTTTTATATCCTCCCTCAATTCATTCATTTGGTTTTTGATGAGGTTTTCCACGTCTGCTCATATATTCTGAATTAAATGTTTCGGCTCCTGTATGTCATTTGAATTGTTGGTTTGTTCCTTTGACTGGGCCATATCTTCAATTTTCCTCGTGTGATTTGTTATCTTTGGCTGGCGTCTAGGCATTTAATTACATTAATTATTTATTCTGGAGATTGCTTGCACTTCTTTTCCTAGGGTTTTCTTGCTGGATGAATTTGTTGTCTATCTGTTCTTTGACATTCAATTCAGCTTTATCTGGACCTCTAGCTTAAGTTTTGTTTAACAGAGGAGAATTTTTCAGTTCTTGTTTTCGTTTCTTGCCCTGCTTGTATGGTGCCTTTTTCCGCCCACACTTAGGAGGGTCTACTTAGGTATTATAGACCGCAGCTGGATTTTCCCAGACCAAACTGGCCTCCTATCAGGAGGAAAGAGTCACCTGCATTGGTTTTCCCTGAGGGTGAGACCCAGCAGGCTGAAAGACTTTCCTGTTAAGTCTCTGGACTCTGTTTTTCTTATCCTGCCCAGTATGTGGTACTTGTCTGCCTGCAGGTCCCACCAGCATAAGATGATGCGGTACCTTTAACTTTGGCAGACTCTCCCTGCTGGATACGTGGTGGAGACAGAGGAGAGGTTGTAGGCTGATTTTAATGGCTTCAAATGACCAAGCCCTGGTGTCTGAATTCCTTGAGGGAGGGATTCCACCTGAGTTGGGCTTCACCCCTCCCCTGGGGAAGGCACAGGCTCCAGACAAGCCCTCAAACGAGTTTGTTTCTCCCTATGCCTGGGGCAGTTGCAGCCCGAGGAGCCCTGCCGCTGTATCCAAAGGTAGTCAAGCCTTTGTAGAAACTCTGTTTCCTTCTTTTTTTTTCCTTTTTCCATCAGCCCTGCCCCCTTGGCACCAGGGCAAAAATGAGCGATCTCCACTTTGACCAGGTTCACCTGAGCTGGGGGCCTATTTTTAGTAGTCAGAATTTGTGAATTAATTTCACAGTTGGCGTTTGGTTGGGCTCAGCCCCTGCTGCTGGAAAAGTCTCTTTCCTTTCCCCTCTGGGAAGCAGCCTGTGGGGGAGCAGCGCCGGCCACTGCAGCTTTGGGAACTCACACTTCTGGGGGGCTCGCAGCTGGTCCAGCTGGTCCAGATTGGGGTACACTGTGTGTCCGGTCACTGACGTGGCCCCAGGAGTTGTTCTGTACTATTTCTGGTTATTTAGTAGTTCTGGAGGATGAACTAAAATGTGCACATTGTTAAGCTGCCATCTTGGCCCAGAGCATTCATATAAATGCACTTTTTAGAGCCTCTACTTAGTCTCTCTCCTAACTTATTAAGAGAGACTTAGTTTGGAGCTGAACATTTTTTTTCTTTTGTCAAAACAACTTCTCTCCTGAATTCTCCAAATAAATCTTTTTCAATTAATTGACAATCTCTGACTACAATAGTGAACACTGGCTCATTTAACACACAAATTACCAATGCAATATGGTGGCCTCATAATGTCAGTTATAATCCCTTCATAAGAACAAACATTTATTGAGTACTTACTGTGTGCTCTATCTTATTCGATAGGCCCTGGAGAGTCTGAAATGAATACGACTTGGTTACTTTCTGCAAGAGACTCATAGTCTACTGATCATTTTGACCACCTATCTTTGTCCCATAGCATATAATTTAGCAATAGATTTCCAAGTTGCAAGGCCACCAACATGTGTTGAGTACCTGTTATGTGCTAAATATGAAACTAGTTACAATATTTGATGTGTATTTATGCATGGAAGGCAGTATAAGGTTAAGAGTACAGACTTTGGCATTAGACTGCCTGGGTTCCAATTCGGCTCTGTCGTTTTCTGACTGTGTGACTGTGGGTAATGTATTTAACCTCTCTTTGTTTCTGTTTCCTCCTCTGTAAAATGAGGCTAATAGTAGTACCAATGTCATAAGATTGTTGTGAAGAAGATTAATAGAGATAATCAAATGAAGGACTTAAAACGATTCCTGGCACAGTGTACACTCAGTGAACATCAAGTTGTGTATTGTCTCATTTAATCTTTATACACATGACTCATATGAAGTAGATCATTTATAAGGATGAGGACATTGAGAATGAATGTCACAGTACTAGTAATTGGTAGAGCCAGGATTCCAGCCTAGTTCTAACAGATACCAAAGCTGAAGCTGATGGATATTCCACTATCCCATGAGACATCACTCGGTGACTTAAGTTATTGTCTTTCCTAATCCGATTGCCACAGAAATATTTTCAGATACAGTGAATGACTGCATGTATTAGTGCTAAGGTCTCACTGTTTGTAGGACTCTAGCAAAAGCAACTGACTACTACGGACTTTTGGACTTTGTCAATCTAATATTAGATCCCCTTCAAGTTACCCAGCCTAACAACACAATCACTGAGAATAAACAGTTTGCCCAAGCACTGTGGGAGGAATTTTAGAGCCTCAAAAGATTTTTTGTAGTTCCTCTCTCCCACAGATACTCTTTAAGTCTACCTGTTTGACTGTTGAATAATATCAGCCTTCTGCAGGCTAGGTTCCATGAATCATTATTCTGCTACTATCTTGTATATTTGGATATATGCAAATGGAGTCTGAAAGAGGCTGGCAGTGGGGGGAAGAGTTGTTGACATATATCCTGTAGTTTCTGATAAATCCCAAGAAAGTCCTAAATTATTTATATTTGGTAGGGCATCTCTGCAGGTGTCAATGGTCAACATTTCAATGGCACCATGTTTTTCTATTTGATTAATGATGTAGCTCATATAACTTATTTAAATGCAGAAAAACTGGCATTTGTTGAGGGGTGATTTGGGACCAGCCTCACTTATATTACTGGGTTTTTAAGGAGCCTCCACTTAGGAGCCTACACATGTTTTGCCTACAACTGTGACATGATCTAGAATCACTAATAATTTCAAGTAATTTACTCCTTTCACCACCTTGTCCATTTGCTATTAGAACATGGCTGCGGTACCGAAGTCCCTCAGGCAGCCTTTTTGGGTAGATTTTATTAAGATAGCTATCACTAATCAAAATGTACAGTCAATATCACATGGTATCATCATCTAGTTGTACAATCATCCTCATTCAATTTTAGACCATTTTCATTACTTCAAAAAGAAAATTATCAGATAGGCAAAAAAAAAAAAAAGCTTAAAACACACTATATCCTTTATCTCCCCCTAATATTGACCCCTAGTATTGATGTGGTATACCAGTTACTGTTGATGAAAGAACTTTAAGGATTCCTTTTCATTATAATTCATAGCTTGCAATAGGTAATTTCCCCCCACATGCCACTCTATTATTAGCTATTTGTATCAGTATCGTACATTTGTACTAATTCATGGAAGAACTTATTTAAATTTGAAGTGTTAATTGGTGACATACATGACTCTTAACAACCTCTTTCAACCAAATTCACCTACAACACAGCACTATTCCTTATAGTCCCAATAATGAGCTACTCTCACCCCACATCTATTTCCAAGTATTTTAAACTCTATCTTGTTATACATTCTACATATTAGGTAACTGCTTCCTTTTGTTTATCTGTAGGTAGCCTATATTCTACATTTTAAGACTCTGAGTTTACATATTCTAGTTAGCTTACATTAGTGAAATCATACAATATCTGTCCTTTTGTGTCTAACTTATTTAACTCAGAATTATGGCCTTAAGATTCATCCATGTTGTTGTATGCATCATGGCCTCATTTCTTACTTCTGTATAATATCCTATCACACGCATATACCACATTTTGTTTATCTATTCATCTGTTGATAGGCATTTGGATTGTTTCCATCTTTTGGCAATTGTGAACAATGCTGCTATGAACATTAGTGTGTAAATGTTTATTCATGTCCTGCTTTCAGATCTTCTGGGTATATACCAAGTAGCGGAACTACCAGGTGATAAGACAATTAAATATTTAGTTTTCTGAGGAGCTGCCAGACTGTCTTCCACAGTGGCTCTACCATTTTACACTATCACCAACAGTGAATAAATGCTCCTATTTCTCCATATCCTCTCCAACACTTGTAGTTTCCTGTTTGTTTAATAATAGTCAGGCAGCCTTTCAAACTTATAAAATCCCACTTTGAATTAAACGGTGTGATGACATATCCTCCATCATGGATATCTTATAGTATTTGCTATGCAAATCCAGCATTGAAAATAAATGAATATGGGGCCTGAATCAGTGATGCACTTTGGTTTGCTCATTTAAAGTCTGATAAATCATGCATATCTGGTTTTGCCTAAAATCATAAACAGGTAGGCAACAGGTAGTATACTTAAGAACATGGATTCCTAATCAAGATTACTTGCACTGAAATATTGACTCTATCACTTACTTGCAGTGTGACCTTGGGTAAATCATGTAACTTTTCTGTGCTTAGGTTTCATCCTTTGTAAAATTGGGATGATGGCTGTTTTACTTTCCTAGGTTGCTGAAAGTAGATACCAAGAAATGCATTCGCTTTACCAATGGGAACTTAATGTACAAGCTTTCAGTTTTGAGGCTGAGAAAAATGTCCAAAGTATCATCAAAGCAATACTTTCTTCCTAAAGACTGGCTGCCATTGATCCTTGACTCCTCTGTCACATGGCAAGGCACATGGGGGAGTCTGCTGGTCTCTCTCTTTTCTTCCAGGTTTCACTGCTTTTAGCTTCTTGCTTCCATGGCATTCTTCTCTCTCTCTCTCTCAATCTCTCTCTCAGTATAAATGGATATCTCTCAGTATAATTGAGATATCCCTTTATAAAGGATACTCGTAAGAGGATTAAGACCTATCCTGAATGAGGTGGGTCACACCTTAACTGAAGTAGTCTCATCAAAAGATCCAACTTACAATGATCTATGGCCAGGTAATAGAATTACCTCTAGACAATCTGATTCAACAAGGAAGTTAGAGCTTAAGCACCCTCCTGAAATCATTCAGTTACACAACAACCCAGGACTACAGGATAATTAGGAAAAAAACTGTTTAAAGGAAGAAAAAGTATATATTCTTTTCAAATGCCCATTCCTGTTGCATATTAAGCTACAAAGAAAATCCTAGTAAATACCTGAAAGTAGAAATTATAAAGCCATATTCTCTAATCATATAATAAAACTGTAAATTAATCACAAAAAGATATGAAAGAAAAAGGAAACAAAAATATAATTATAAAACATAATTCCTGGGTCAAAAAGAATCAAAATTGAAATTATAGATTATCTGTATTTTGTAATATGCTATATTAGAGATGAAATTTGCCTCTCTACCCCCTCCATGCTTTAGCAAAATGCACTATTAAGTGAGAGAGTTTGTCATGACTGAGCTAAAAAGTTTTCTGTTTTTACTATAGTCTCTCTCATCCTAGGACTTCAATTCTCATCTAAGTACAGATAATGTATTCACATTCATATCTCCAATTCAGATCTCTCCTCCCAATTTCACATCCATTTAACCAATTCTCTGCTTGGTTATTTCCAAAGCAACTCAAACTGAACTGGTCCAAAATAGAATTCAATCAAAATCATGAGCTCCACATCCCACCCCACTCTCTGCTTCAATCATACCCTCTTCCATTATTCCTTGTATACGTGTGGGCACCACCATACAACTAGTTATACAAGCCAAAACCCCAGGAATTATCCTGGGGACTCACGTATCCAAAACCTCCTATCTCCCATATACAAATCCATCACCACGTACTGTCAATTTTACTTCTTATATTTTTTTCAAATCTGTCCATTTCTCATCTCCCTACTACTACCTTAATCAAAGCCACTACCATCCCTTGTCTGGGCTTGCAGTAGCCTCTTAGGTGGTCTCTCATTTTCTATTCCTGTGCCCCTAAGATCTCTGCAGAGTCATATTCTGCACCGGCAGCCACAGTAATGCTATGAAAGTATAAGTCAGACTGTGTTCCTTCTTTACTCAAAAGCTTCCAATGGGCCTTCCAATCACTCTTAGAATAAAACACAGTCTTTACCAGGACCTACAAGTCCCTGCATGGTCTGACCCTATCTGCGTTTTTTGCCTCAACTTGTCCTCTCAGCAACAGCCATAGTAGCCTTCTTTCAGTTTCTTATCCTTGCCATACACCTTCCTGCTCCATATTGTCTGTACCTATGATGATCCCTCTTTCTGGACTGCTGTTCTCCTGTTTTGGCCTTGTTTACTAATCTTTCTTAAGGCAAGCCTTCCCTAACTCCCTGACTAGGTCAAATCATCCATTACAGCATTTCATAGCAACATATTTTCTTCTGATACACTTACCACAGATACAATTTTATATTTGTATGGTCAATGAAAATTATGTCTTTCTTCTAAATCTCTAATTCCACAAGAGTAGAACCTGTATTTGTTTTTATTCACCACATATCCCCAGCACTGAACACAATATATGACACACAGTATGTATTTAGTAAAGAGCTGTTGAATAAATGAATGAAAACTGTCAAAGTCAATATACAGCTTAGGTGACAGGCAATAAGGACATAAATAAAGTCTTTATTATTCATAGAAGAAAGAAGAGATGCTGGATATAAATGACTTCCTGTGAGAACAACTCATAAGATCTGGTGATCATTTGGTCACTAGGGTGGGAAAGAATGCCTCTTTTCCTAATGGAAATCGCTGAGTATCTCTTAAAGTGGTATGCTAGAGTAATTTGAATTTTAAAATATCTATGCGCTCTTTCTTGGATCCACTCACTCTGGGGGAAGCCAGCTGATATGTTGTGAGGACATTCAAGCAACCCTGGGAAGAGGTAAAGGTGGTAAGAAATTAAGGCCTCCAGTCAATAGGTAGCAAGAAACTGAGGCCCTCTGTCAACAGCCATGTAAACGAGTGATCTTGGAAGCAGAGCCTCCAGCCCCAGTCAAGTGTTTAGATGACTGTGGCCTTGGCTGAAACAGGTATTTCTGAAGGTAAAGAAGAAGAGAAGGACTAATTCCACTGGGAGTAGCCCAGGGACAAGAAAGAGGCTAGGAGGTGGCATAATTGACACCGAAGACAGACTCTTTAAATCTGCTTTACACTTTAACAGAATCCAACATAAGCAAGTCTGGGAAGGCATCCTCAGGCTTCCACATCCCTGACAGCTTACTCTTCCTTCCTTGATTCAAATGACAAGTACTTATTGACAAAAGTATCTGCTACAAGCACCAGGTACAGCACCTGGATGCTGGAATTTTAGTAAAGACCAAATGGCCTTGACCCCAAATACCTCTCTCATGAACACAATACCCAAGTAACACCTAAGTTTTGTTTTTTGTTTTAAATCAATGTGAGCTTTTAAAAACAAGAATTCATGTCAGTAGGGGTAGGGGAATGAGGATGGGAGTTGAGGTAAGAGCAAAAAGGAGGAAATCTGTTCTACTGGTTATAGTGCTCCAGGTTCTCCCATCATGGATTTGATCAGAGGGGAAGGTGGTAAGGAATCCTCCTGTGCCCATTTCATGCTTCCCATAATTCACTCACAGCTGAGTCACGATGGTCTGAGAGCCAGCTTCGGGCTGGGGGAGCCATTTTGGACCTGGAGAGAATCCAGTATTTAAATAGGTTCATGCTCCAGTGCTCTGAACCTCACTCCAAGCTAAGCTACTGCCCAACATTCAGGTAAAGCAAAAGTTTCTACTGAATCCAATGTTTAGCAATAAATATTTTAAATGTCAGAAATATAATATATAATGAAAATCTATATATAATTATATTATGGAACTCTCAGTATTTTAAAAGTCTAGTAATTTCTAGATTTTGTAAAAATTGAGCTCTTATACTATGCCAATGAAGTTGTAGTAATAGTTTCTTGCTTCTAAAATGCCACTGAAGGTAGAGCTGGAAAGCAGCTCTGAATGGAAGACTATCCTGAGAACAACCATTATAAGCGGCAGGGTGGTACAGAAGAATTTTCATATTAGAACAACAGAGCAACGCACAAACATCAGAAAATGGTAGATCTAAATTTCTGGGGTATAAGAAGAGACCTTAAAAAATATAAAGGAACCAAAGGTTAACCAGTGCTAATCTCCAACTATGATTAGTTTATGTCTTGGAATTTCCTTCCGTAAAGTTTAATTGTGATTTTTTTCTTTTCTTTTCTTCTTTTTTTTTTTTTTGGTATGTAAAAGGAAATCTGAAGCATGAGAGTGATTTGCAAAGAAAAAATGTTTCCTTCCTTACCCATTTTGAATAGGATCACAAATGGGGGACTGGGGTTGGTGCATTGGGTAGAATGAAAACAGAAATGATTTTTCCATTTTGGCATACAAAGAAGCCAAAGATTCTTGTTCCTTGAAGAACCAGGAAAATAATTTCCATGACCCTAAAAAGGTATGTTGAGAGGGGCAGTTCTTGAGGGGCTAGTAAGGAACACTATCTTTGTCCCTGAGATGGATATCTGACCACAGCCATGGTCCTGACCTGTGCTCCCAGTTTCATCTAAGGAAAACCTCAGAAAGGTGTGAGTGGGTATATTTAGACAAGAATCAGTAGCCTGGTGATCCAATCAAAGCCATAGGAACACCCAAGGCTGACCTTTGGAAACTGCCCTCCCAGAGCATTGCTTTCATCCTTACTCTGCCCTCCATTAGATGTGCATTTCACATGTAAACACACATGCTTTCATGGCTTCTTCATGAAGGTGAAAGTGGTATCATGCCCTCTTTTAACTCACTGATCCTCTTTGTGCCCACCCCTCGCCACCTAGTCTCTTCCAGGTTCATACAGGCCCAGTGCACTATCACCAAGCAATCAAAGTGTACAGACAAACTTCTTTAGATTTGAGGCTGTGCTGCCTGAGTAACAAGTTAACAATCATCTGCAGTAAATAAAAGTTTAAAAGCAGAAAAAAACAAAGACATTTCCAAGGAATAGTATAAATAATTTACAATGGACATCTATAAGAATCATGATAATAGAAACATTTACCCAAGGTAATAAAAACCTATATTTTTTGAGTATTGTGTATTAATACTAGACTCTGTTCTAAGCGTTCTGCTTGTATTAACCTGTAAGGCATACCCTATACCCTTAAACACTTTACAGTGCTTTCTGTCTGACTGAATGGTATTCTGAGGCCCTACATTTTTTAACATTTTTTAAATTGTGATATATAACATATATACAAAAGGCAATAGATTTTAAAGTACAATTTTAACAAGTAGTTATAGAACAGATTTCAAAGTTTGGTATGGGTTACCATTCTACAATTTCAGGTTTTTCCTTCTAGCTGCTCCAAGACACGGGACATTAAAAAGAATATCAATATAATGATTCAGTAGTCACACTCATTTGTTAAATCCTATCTTCTCTGTTATAACCCCTCCTCCTTTTCTCCTTCTCTCAATCTTTAGAGATATTTGGGCTACCCCAATTCTAGCTTTTTCATGTTGAAAAGGGGTGTAGACAATATGGGATAGGTGAATGCAACTGGTTGATGTTGGAGAGACTGGTACCTCTGGGTTTCAGGACTTATCTGGCCTAGGAGCCATCTGAAAAGTTTTAGGTTTCTGAGAAGTAAACTTAGTTTGTGAAACTTTTGTAGAATCTCAGTTAGAGCTCTGAGTATTCTTTAGGGTTCACAGGACTGATGTTGTTTGGGGTTTGGCAAGCTTCAGCTCTTTTTACCCTTGTTCTCTCATATTTTCTATCTCTAATTCTTGATTTTCTCCTTCCCCTCGATCTATAATCAGGCTTGTCAATTCTATCATAAAATGATATGTAAAAGAATACCAAAAACCTGATTCTTTCCTTTAATTTAATTACCAGGTACTACCTTATATCCTCTTTCATTTCCTTTATTACCTAACTTTTAGAAAGAGCAGTCCACATTCACTGCCATTACTTACTGACCATTTTTAGCTCCAAGAATACTTTCTAATGAGGCTAGTCTAAGATAACATGATTGGTGGCCAAAGTCCACTTAAGCGCAACCAAAGAACTCCAGCAGGAAATCCCTATGACTACCATGACCAAGTTAAGAGAAGCACCATGTTCATTAGTGGGAAATTTAGTCAGAGCAAGGCCAAAGGGATAATCTGATGGGGAGAGCTGAACACATGGAAAATACCATAAAATAAGTCTGGAGAGAGGAAGAAAGGTCCAACACCTGACTGGCACTAAGGATGAAATGAGGTTGCAGATAACAGCAGGCTGAATGATGTCAGTATAAGGAAGCATTTAAGAATCAGAGGTTGGCAAAAAAAAAAAATCTTGACCCTTAAGAGCTAGTAGGAAATGAGCTGCAGTAAGGGTCACAGGCTGGGACCAAATTGTCCCAACCCTGGGGAGGCAGGTTCTACCTGCTGTTTTTTTTTTATTATTATTATTAGAGCAGTCGTAGGTTTACAGAAAAATCATGCAGAAGGCACAGAATTCCCATATACCCTCCTCTCACAGGCAGTTTTCACTATTGTTAACATTTCACATGACTGTGGTGGTTTGGGTAGAAGTGATGCAACAATATTATTATAATTATATTATTTTTAGCACACTGTTTAAATTAGGGCACACTCTTTGTGTTGTACAGTTCTATGGGGTTTTTGTATTAACTTTTATACAATGTAATATTTCCTATTCATCCCTATCAAATATACAATTGAATGGTGCTAATTACATTAAAAGTTGTGCCTTCATCACCACCATCCATTGCCAAAAATTTTCCACCACCTCAGTCAGAAACCCTGTACCAATTAGATATTAACTCCTTGCTTCCCTCCCCCACCTGGCCCCTGGTAAACTGTATTCTAGTTTCTGACTTTATGAATTTGCATATTCTGTTTATTTTATATAAGTGAACTCATACAGTATTTGTCCTTTTTGTCCAGCTTATCTCACTCACAGGATGTCTTCAAGGTTCATCCATGTTATAGCATGCATTAAAACTTCACTCCTCTTTACAGTTGAATAATATTCCAAGGATGGTATATTATGGTATAAGATGGTATCTTATGGCTTTCATTTACTTTTCACTAATGGCTAATGACATTGAGCAACTTTTCATGTATTTATTGGCTATCTGTATATCTTTTTTTGAGGAAATGTATAATCAAGTCTGTTGCCCATTTTTAAATTGGGTTGCTGTCTCTTTTGTTGTTGAGTTTTAGGAGTTCTTTATATATTCTGGATATTAAACACATCAGATATATGACTTCCAAATATTTTCTCCCTTTCTGTAGGCTGTTTTTTACTTTCTTGATGAAGTGCTTTGATATACAAATGTTTTTAAATTATGTCCCATTTATCTACTTTTGTTGTTGTTGTTACTCATGCTTCTAGTATAAAATCTAAGAAAACACTGCCTAGTACAATGTCCTGAAGATGTCTCCTTGTTTTATTCCTAGGAGTTCCATAATTTTGGTTGTTATATTTAGATCTATTTTGAGCTGATTTTTGTCTATGGTGTAAGGTAGGGATCCCCCCTTCATTCTTTTGCATATGGCTAATCAGTTCTCCAAGCACAATTTGTTGAAGAGACTATTATGGACATCCAGTTCTTCTGGTACCATTTGCTGATGAGACTATTCCTCCCCAATTGAGTGGACTTGGCAAACTTGTCAGAAATCAGTTGGCCATAAACATGTGGATTGTTTTCTGAACTCTCTATTCCATTGGCCAATATGACTGTCCTTGTGTGCCAGTGTGGGACTCAGTTGTTTGAAGATGTCAACAGCTTGCTAAAATAGCTGCCTAAAGAACTTCCAGGTCTGAACTTCCAGGACAGAATGATTCAGCATATGTTATTAACCATGATTCAGCACCCATTATATAACCATGATTCAACACATTTGGAGTTTTGATTGGAATTGCACTGAATCTATAAATAATTTTGGGTAGAATTGACATCTTAATAATAGTTAGTCTTCCAATTCAAGAACACATACACCTGCTTCTGAGAAGTTACCTTGCTCGGATGGCCCCAGGGCATTTACTTATTGATGGGTGATTAATCCCACTTTAAGTCTGGCTTTACTTCCTACTATGCCACTGAAATTGCTTTCTCAAAGGGGTTTCCTTATCACCACATCCTTCTTGGGAGCATTTAACACTGCTGATTTTCTCTCTTTGCAATTCTTTCCTGCATTGGCTTCCGTGACTCCATATCCTCTAAGTTTTCTTCTTCTATTCTGTCATTTTCTTCTCTGTCCCCTACTTGACTCCTGTACCTTCTCTTTCTCCCTAAATGTACTTTTATCATAATGCAGCTGTCTGCCCTATTATCACCCTAGTCCTGGGCACACAAATTCAAATACTACAGATATCAAGAAAGTAATATAAAGAAGTAAAAGCAAGTTAATAGGAACTGTGGCAAACTGGATTGTGCATGCCACATCTAAAATGGATGGATGCTATTCAGATTCAGTGGGAATGTGAGTTCGTATTATAAGGTTGTTCTAGTCTACCAAAGCTGCCAGAATGCAACACACCAGAGATGGATTGACTTTTAATAAAAGGGGATTTATTTAGTTAAATCCAGGCCTCTGGGTTCCAACAACTTTCCCTGGGGTGATTCCTTTCTGCATCTCCAAAGGCCTGGTCTGAGCTGTGAGTGTTGAGATGAGGTATGCTGAGTTGCTTGGGCTGTGCTATTTATGTTGAGCTCTCTCATTAAAGCTTCAAGCCAATTAAATCAAATATCATTCATTGCAGCAGGAACGCCTCCTAGCCAACTGCAGATGTAATCAGCAGCAGATGAGCTTCACATGCCATTGGCTCATGTCCACAGCAACAGAACTAGGCAGCTTCACCTGCCAAGTTGACAACTGAACCTAACTAACACAAAGGTCTTTTAAATTTTCTAGGATATGCCAGAAATCTTGACTTCTTTTGAAAATCAGATAACGTTTAATGTTGGAAATTAATTCAAGCCTTCAGTGTATCTTTGATCTACTTTTAACCTGTAAGCCACCCTTTTTCATACTCTTTGTGTCCTCTTTCTCTGCATCTTACACAATCTCATTTAGATGAAGCCAATTTCTCACCTGAGTTCTAGACTTTTATGTCCAATTATCCATTAAATGTCTCCACTCAGATGTCATAAATATAAAACATGGCACTTTATTTCCAACACCGACCCAACCCCCAACATCTGCTCCTTGGACTAATGTAACCACATCTTTTCAGTCTCCTTGCTTCCATTCTTGTTCTGGAAAATCCATTTCCCACCTAGCAGAAACCTTCCATTATATTTAGAATAAAATCCAAACTCTTTATATTGCCTACAAGTAAGGGTCTGAATGATTTGGACTTGGTTTTGTTTGTTCTTTCTTTGAGTAAGGTTTTCTGCTCTGCTTATGTCCCCTTCAAAAATGAATCACTGGGTGGCTGTCGTGGCTCAGCAGGCAGAGCTCTGACCTGCTGTGCTGGAGGTCTGGAGTTCGATCCCTGGTGCCTCCTGCCCATATGCAAATTAAAAAAAATGAATCACATTTTATAAGTCTAACACTTATTACAAAATCTAAAGATCCATTAACATATATTTCATCTTGCTATTTCTATTCCATAGGAAGTGTACAGTACAGTTTACGATGTATTTATCTAGTGAACAAAAAATATGTTTGTGGAGGATAGTTTGATTTAAAGTCTCCATCACCTAGGACTGCAGAATTGGTTAATGAATTCATAACTGCTAGGAGTGGGAAAAGAACATAGGAAAAAAAGAAGGTAAGTATATTTGAAAGAATTTGGGGCATAATTTTAAGTCAGTCACATTTTGCTTTCTAACCTATGGCTTTAAATTCTCTCTATCCATTCTTTAAATTTACTCCCCCAAACAATAGCAAAACTGCATTATGAATCTTTGATGGTGTTTTTGTGCATGTGCATGTATGTGTTTGTGCATAGCATGTAGCATTCCACAAACATTTTTTAATTTCTCTCACAAAAATTTTTTGAGGTAAAATTTACATACATAAAATTAACATGCTAAACTTTATAATTCATTTGGCATTATTATGTTCACAATGCTGTGGAATTATCACCTCTACTAGTTCCAAAACGTCTTAATTACCTCAAACAGAAACTCCATATGCATTAGGCATTCATTCCTGATTTCCCCCTACCCCCAGCCTCTAGGAAGCCTTCATATGCTTTCTGTCTCTATAGATATACCTATTCTGGATACATCATATAAATGGAATCATATAATAATATAATCTTTGTCTCTGGCTTCTTTCATTTAAAATGATGATTCTGAGGTTCAAAATGTGCTAGTATTTACCAGTAATAAATTTATTTTTGTGGCTAATTAATATTTTATAGTATGGACAAGAAATATTTTCCTTATCCATTCTTATTTGACGGACATTTTGGTTGCCGCCATCACTAGGCTATTGTGAATAGTGCTGCTATGAACATTTATGTGCAAGTATTTGTTTGAATATCTGTTGTAAATACTTTGGAATATATATGAAGGTGTGGAATTGCTGTGTCATAGGGTAATTCTATATTTAGCTTTTTAAAGAACTACCAAAATGTTTTCCACATCAACTATATCATTTTATAGTACAACCAGCAATGTATGTAGGTTCCGATTTCTCTCTACACACACCAATACTGGTTATATTTCATTTTTTATTATATATATTCTAGTGGGCATCAATTGATATCTCATTATGATTTTGATTTAAATTTCCCTAATGACTGAAGATGCTGAATATCATTTTCATGTGCTTATTGGCCATTTGTATATCTTCTTTAAAAAAAATTGTCTAGTTAACTCCTTAGCCCATTTTAATATTGATTATTTGTCTATTTGTTATTGGGTTGTAGGAGTTCTTTATATAGTCTGAATATTAGACCCTTATCAAATATATGACTTGCAAATATTTTCTCCTATTCTGTCAGTTGGTTTTTCAGTTTTGTGATATGGTCTATGGATACACAAAAGTTTTAATTTTGATGAAATCCAATTTATCTAGTTTTTTTCTGTTGCTTACACTTTTGGTGTGTGCTTTTGGTGCCATATCTAAGAATCCATGACCAAATCCAAGATCATGAGGATTTACTCCTAAGTTTTTTTGTAAGACTTGAGTATTTTAGCTCATAAGTTTAGGTCTTTGATCCATTTTGAGAGAATTTCTGTATATGGTGTAAATTAGGAATCCAGTTTCATTCATTTGCATGTGGATATCCAGTTGCCCCAGCATCACTTGATGAAGCAACTATTCACTCTCCATACAATCGTCTTGGAACCGTTGTCAAAAATCAATTGAGCACTTCTTTGGAAAATGGCAGAATAGGGAGTTCCACGACTCAGTCCTTCCATGAAAGAAACTACTAAATAGAAACTCTGAAACAACTATTTTGAAACTACTGAGACCAAAAGAGCACTGTACAGCATCCAGGGAACAGCAGGAGGAAGAAGATGATAAATTATAGGAAAAAACTGTAAATTGCTCTGGTGGCTGCTGGTGCCCATCCCTCACTCTCATGGCAGGCTCCCACAGGGTCCAGTCCATGGCTAGCTGCTAGTGACAAAAACAGATGTAAAAATCTTCCTTCCCAAGAACAGAGGTGGACATAACCAATCACTGATCACAGCTTTTGATTAGTAAATTCAGATTGCTGGATCTCAGTTCTGAGGGCAGCCACTGTTTCAATCCTTCCAGGACAGTAGAGATTGTAAAATGTAGTTCTTCCTCAGGGCTGTGAGGGACATTAGTTGAAGGGCTACATTTGCTGGGAAGGGCAGGAAGTCTCAGCTTTGGGGAGCCATTGAAGATTTTGGCACCTTTCCTGATCCCCTCCCCAGGGCACTTTAGAGGTAGTCTGCTTAAGCTTCATGGGTCCCTGACCTTTTTTGGTCTAGGAAAGACTGACTGGGGAAAGTCCTCTCTGGGGTGACACTAATCCAGAATTTTCCCTCCAGGAAAAAGCAGCATGAGACAATGAAAGGAGTATATAGAAGCAGACAGTCTGGGACAAAGGCTTGCAGGGTTCAATTACACAGGAAAACTCCTGGGAAACAGTAGGGACAATTAAACTCCTATAAACAGGGGAATTCCAAAACAACTAATAAGTAAAGGCCTAGGGCAAGACAGAGGCCCAGAGACAGAGAAACCAATGCACACTGCAATCAACTTAGGCAGGCCTTTCTGATAGGAGGGCTGAAAATCTCTGTCTTACTACCAGCTGGTTCTAAAATCAAGAAATAGACATCCCAGGGAGCAAATCCTAGAGTTTACATACTCAAATATTAACATGTACAGTGTGCAATATCAATAGAAGACAAACTGAGAAACAGGCAATGATGGCACATCAAAAGGAAGAGGATAAAAATACAAAAAACACCAATGAAGAAGACAAGAATGTGGACATACTGAACAAAGTCTTTAAAAATGATCTAAAAATGCTGAAGGAGATGAAGGAAATACAGAGTAAGAACTAAAGTATATTAAGAAAACAGAGAATGAACATATAACAGTCTAAGTAAAGAGAGAAATTTTTAAAAAGAACCAAAGATAACTACTGAACCTGAAGCCACAATAATTGAAATGAAAAAATGCCGAGAAAGGTTTCAAGAGCATATTGGAACTTGCAGAAGAAAGAATCAGTGAACTTGAAGACAAGATACTTGAAATGAGTCAGGCTGAGGAACAGAAAGAAAAAATAAATATTTAAAGCAAAAATAACCTAAGACAGCTAGAGGACACCACCAAGTGCACCAATACTAAACATTATGGGTGTCCCAAAAGGAGAAGAGAAAGAGAAAGGGGCAGAAGGAATATTCAAAGCTGCAAGAAAGAAACATGTGTTATGTACAAGGTAGCCCCAATTAGATTGAGTGCTGACTTCTCATCAGAAACTATGGAATAGAAATAGCAGTGGGTTGAAATACTTAAAATGTGGAGGAAAAACAACTGCCAGCCAAGAAGTTTGTATCTAGGGAAATGCTCTTTAAAAACTGAGGGAGATATTAAGACATTCTAAGATAAACAAAAGCTAAGGGAGTCCATTACCACTAGACCTACCCTACAAGCAATACTAAAGTGAGTCTTAAGATGGAAAGTAAAGAACACTTGTTCTAGTTTGCTAGCTGCCAGACTGCAATATACCAGAAATGGAATGGCTTTTTTTAAAAAGGAGAATTTAATGAGTTGCTAGCTTACAGTTCTAAGGTTGAGAAAATGTCCCAGTTAAAACAAGTCTATAGAAATATCCAATCTAAGGCATCCAGGGAAAGATACCTTGGTTCAAGAAGGCCAATGAAGTTCAGGGTCTCTTTCTCTCATCTGAGAAGGCACATGGTGAACACAGTCATGGTTTCTCTCTCAGCTGGAAGGGCACATGGCGAGCAAGGCATCATCTGCTAGCTTCTTCTCCTGGCTTCCTGTTTCAGGAAGCTCCCCGGGAGACGTTTTCCTTCTTCATCCCCAAAAGTCGGTGGCTGGTGGACTCTCTGCTTCTCGTTCTGCTTGTGGCTTCTCACTCTGCTCTGCTCTTTCTGAATCTCTTTCTCCAAAACGTTTCCTCTTTTATAGGACTCCAATAAACCAATCAAGACCCATCCAAATTGGTGGAGACATGTCATCACCTAATCCCATTTAACAACCACTCTTGACTAAATCACATCATCCAGGGAGATGATCTGATTACAGTTTCAAACATACAGTATTGAATAGGGATTATTATACCTTTATGAAATGGGATTTATACTAAAACATGGCTTTTCTTAGGGGGCATACTTCCTTTCAAACCAGCACAACACTATACTGTGGTTTGTGGCGTTATAAAGAAATAAAGACCTGTGTAAGGTTCACCATTTGGGTAATTATAAATTCCAGTATTATGGTATTTGGTATGTAACTACACTTCTCACTTCCTACAGGTGCTAAAATGCAAATGTATAAAGCATAATGATAAATCTAGGTTTTAGGACATACATGTACAAAGTTATAAGATGTAACAAATACTAAAAAAATGATGGGGGGATACAGGGGTATAAGAATAGAATATGTGCATGCTATTGAAGTTAAGTTTGTATAAAACCAAATATGATTGTTGTATATTTAGGATATTAAATTTTAACTTTCTCTATTTTCAGATTATAAGATCTTAAATACAGAAAATCCTGAAAAGCCCACAACAAAACTCCTAGAGCTCATAAATGAACTTCCTTAGTAGCTAGACTGGGAAAGGAAACAAGAAAAGATACAAATTAATGAACATTAGAAATGAAAGAGGAGACAGTACTACAGACCCTGATGAAATAAAAAGGACTATTAGACGACACTACGAACAGCTATATGCCAATAAATCTGATAACCTAATCAAATGGACTAATTCTTAGAAACACACAAACTACACATTGACTCAAGAAGAAATAGAAGATCTCAATAAACCAATAACTAGTAAAGAGATTGAATCACTAATCAAAAACCTCCCAACAAAGAAAATCCCATGACCAGATAGCTTCACAGGGAAATTATACCAAACCTTCCAAAAGGACTTAACTCCAATTCTGCTCAAGCTCATCCATAAAATTGAAGAGCAAGGAATACTCTCTAACTTATTCTAGAAAGCTAACATCACCCTCATAACAAAGCCAGATAAAGATATCATAAAATAAAGAAAACTAGAGCCCAATGTCTCTGTGAATATTGTTGTAAAAATTCTCAACAACATACTAGCACACTGAATCCAACCAGGTATTTAAAAATATACACCATGTTCAAGCAGGAGTTATCCCTTATTATTTCTACATGAGAAAATCAATTAATGTAATTGCTACATTAACAGAATGAAGGGAAAAGCCACATGATCTTCTCAATTGATGTAAAAAAAAAAGCATTCCATAAAATACAGCAGGTTTTTTTGATAAAAAACTGAAGAACACTAGGAATATAAGGAAATAATTTTTTCAACATGATAAAGGACATACATGAAAAGCTCATGGCTAACATCCTACTTAATGGTGAAAGACTGAAAGCTTTCCCTCTAAGATCAGGAACAAGACAAGAATACCTATTCTCACCACTGTTTTATACTGGAAGTTCTCACCAGAGCAACTGGGCAAGAAAAAAAATAATAAAAGGCATGCAAATTGGAAAAGAAGAATTATCACTTTCTCTATTTGCAGATTATAATATCTTAAATACAGAAAATCTTGAAAAATCCACATCAGAGTTTCTAGAGCTCATAAATGAACTCAGCAAAGTGGTGGGGAAGAAAATGAACACCCAAAAATCAGTAGTGTTTCTATATACAAGCAAAGAAAAATTAGAAGAATAAAGAAAAAAAATTCCATTCACATAGCAACAAAAAGAATTAAATACCTAGGAATCAATCTAACCAAGGATGTAAAGGAAACTTGTACAAAGATAGCTTCAAAACATTGCTAAAAAATAAAGACCTAAATAAACAGAAGAATATTCTGTATTCATGGATTGGAAGACTGAATATCATTAAGATGACAATACTACCCAAAGCAGTTTATATATTTAATGAAATCCCCATCAAAATTGCAATAATCTTCTTTACAAAAATGGAAAAGCCAACCATCAAATTTATATGGCTTTTCCCATGTTCTTGTATCCTGAAGGCCAGACTGCACATCTCTTTCTGGTGGTGGTGCCATGAGAAAGAGTACAAATTATGTCAATCAAAACCATGGTAGGACAGGCATTTAGAAAGTTTCTACCCCTCTTTGGCCAAGTATTGGTTGAAAGGAGTACACCTGAAACTGTAAACAAAAGGAGGAATTGTGCTTCCAGAAAAATCTAAAGGAAAAGCATTGCAGACAACAGTAGTAGCTGTTGCATTAGGATCTAAAGTAAAGGGTGGAGACAGTCAATCAGTTAGCATGACAGCTAGAGATAAAGGTCTTGTCCCAGAATACAGAGGCACGAAAATAGTTCTTGATGACATAAGATTATTTCTTATTTAGAGATGCTGACATTCTTAGGAAGTATTTAGAGTAAAATACATCACTATTGGAATGGCATCATGTGAACCTACCCATTCCACTGAAGTTAGGAAATCTTCGACAATGTAAATAATTTCCAAGTGTCTCTTTTATAATAATAATGATGATCCACTGTCTCTAAAATTTAATTTCACCGTAATAATATATACATTTCCAAATAAAAATATGTCAATAAAAAATGTATATGGAAGGGTAAGGGGCCCCAAATAGCTAAAGCTATATTGAAAAAGAAAAATTAAATTGGAGGACTTACACTTCCAAATCCTAAAACTTATTACCTAGCCACATTAATCAAAGCAGCATGGTACCGGCATAAGAGCAGACAAATAGACAAATGGAATACAATTGAGAGGTCATAAATCAACCCTCACATTTATGGCAAACTGATTTTTGACAAGGTGGCAAAAAATATTGGGAAATAATAGTCTCTTCAACAAATGGTGCTGGGAAAACTGTATCTCCATTTGCAAAAAAGAGGAGGACCTCTACCTCACACCTTATATAAAAAAACTCTAAATCTATTAAAGACCTTAATATAAGAGCTAGAACTACTATACTCCTAGAAGACAACATAGAAAAGCATCTTCAGGACATTGTGTTAGGCAATGGTTTTGTAGAATTTACACCTAAAGCACAAGCAACAAAAGAAAAATTAGATAAATGGGACTTCATTAAAATTAAACACTTTTGTTCCTCAAAGGAACTTATCATGAAAGTAAGAAGACAACCTACATAATGGAATAAAATATGTGGAAACCACGTATCTAATATAGGACTAATATCCAAAATATAAAAAGAAATCCTCTAACTTAATAACAAAAACAGGCACAAACCAATTTTAAAATATGCAAAAGACTTGAACAGACATTTCTCCAAGAAGATATACAAATGCCCAGGAAGTACATGAAAAGACACTCAACATTATTAGTCATCAGGAAAATGCAAATGAAAACCTCAATTGAGGTATCATTTCACACCCATTAAAATGACTACTATTAAAGAAATGGAAAAGAAGAGTTTGAGGGGATGCAGAGAAATAGGAACACTCATTTTTTACTGGTGGGAATGTAAAATGGTGCAGCCACTGTGGGAGAGAGGAGTTTGCCAGTTCCTCAGAAAGGTACATCCAGAACTACCATATGACCCATTACTAGGTATATACCCAATCCCACTAATAGGGGTAGCAATCTCATTACTAGGTATATACCCAAAAGAATTGAAAGCAGGGACTTGAATAGATGTTTGCACAACAATGTTTGTAGCGGCTTCATTCACAACTTCCAAAACATGGAAGCAACCCAACTGTCCATTAACCAATGAATGGATAAATAAACTGTTGTATATACATACAATGGAATATTTTTAGCCACAAAAAGGAATGAGATATTGACACATATAACAACATAAATGAACCTACAATACATCATGTTGAGTGAACTGAGCCAGACACAAAAGCACAAGTATTGTATGACCTCACTATTTAGAAAAAATTTATTTTTATTGATAAATCTTAACATACAAACATTCCATAAATGGTGTACAATCAATGGCTCACAATATCATCACATAGTTGTATATTCATCATCATGATCATTCTGAGAACATTTGCATCACTCTGAAAAAAGAAATAAAAGGAGAAAAGAAAAAATTCATACATACCATACCCCTTACCCCTCGCTCTCATTGACCACTAAGTATTTCCATCTACCAAATTTATTTTAACCTTCATCCCCCATATTATTTTTTCATTCGCCATCCATATTTTTTACTCATCTGTCCATATCTTAGATAAAAGCAGCATGAGACACAAGGCTTTCATAATGACATTACAAAAGCCATATTGCTATACATTGTCTTCAAGAATCAAGGCTACTGGAACACAACTCAGCAGTTTCAGTACTTCCCTCTAGCCTTTCTAAAACACAATATTACAAAAAGGGATATCTATATAATGTGTAAGGATAACCTCCAGGATAACCTCTTCTCATGGTCAATTTTGCCAAGATGTGGAACCTGTTTGTCTAGTTGGGCAAGTGCTGGCCTGTCTGTTGCAATGAGGATATTTCATAGGATTAGATTATGATCATGTCAGCTGCATCCACAGCTGATTCCATTTGTAATCAGCCAAAGGGGAGTGTCTTCTGCAATGAGTGATGCTTAATCTAATCACTAGAAGGCTTTTAAGGAGGATTCAGAAGAGACAGGCTCTCTTCCTGCTTTGGGTGGCGAGCCTCTCCTGTGGAGTTCGTCCAGACCGTCCATCGGAATCGTCGGCTTCATAGCCTGCCCTGCAGATTTTGGACTCTGCATTCCCACAGTCACGTGAGACACTTTTATAAATTTTATATTTGCGAGTGTTCCCTGTTGATTCTGTTTCTCTAGAGAACCCTAACTAATACACCTCTCGGCTCTGTTTGAAATCTCTGCGCCACAGAAACTTTATTTTGTCTCATTTCTCTCTTCCTCCTCTTTGTCAAGAAGGCTCTCTCAATCCCTTGATGCCAGGTCCTGGCTTATCCTGGGATTTCTGTCCCATGTTGCCAGGGAAATTTACACCCTTTGGAGTCACATCTCACATAGGGGGAGGGCAGTGAGCTCACCTGCTGTGTCGGCTTAGAGAGAGAGGCCACATTTGAGCAACAGAAGAAGTTCTCTGGGGGTGACTCTTAGGCCCAATTTTAAGTAGGCCTAGCCTATCCTCTTTGCAGGAATAAGTCCCACAGGGATGAACCCCAAGGTTGAGGGCTTGGCCTATTGACTTGGTTGTCTCCACTGCTTGTGGGAATATCAGAAATTCTCCAAATGGGGAAGATGAACACTTCCTCCTTTCTCCCCAGTGCTCCAAGGGGGGCCTTGCAAATACTTCTTTATTCACTGCCCAAATTACTGTGAGATATATCATGGCATCATATTAACCAGAGGAAACCAACAAAGCCTCATGCCCTATTCAAGATTTCCATGTACTTATGGTGTTCAATTAAACTGACCATAGAAGTTAAATTAGGAAATACAGTATCCAAATTAGAAATTTTGTACCAAATAAACATCTCTCCCTTTGGTCTCACACAGAAGTTGAAGTTTTAAAATATGGACAATATCATCCTTTAACCTGTATTCTGATTTACCTTAGTCCTACCCAGATCAGCTTCATTCATATTTCTAGTCAAAGTCAGATCCCTTTTTCAACTTTGGAAACAGTTCCTGTATGGGGTACTGCTGACTTTCTCAGCTTCAGAGCTCTAATTATGAGTGTCAGATGTCACATAAATACCCGAAGTTTCTGGGAATGACCAGGTTATAAACAATCAGCTCAGTATCTCAGAATTAGAAATAACAGTTACAACTCCTGAATATATGTGACTGCTGTAGGAGCTTACAATCTAGGATCCTTTACAATAAGCCCCCAACCTGATAACCAATATTCTCCAAGTTTTTATATTATAGTCACAGGATTTCAGTGACCTCATTGTTTTGAAGCAATTATAATCAGCAAACTATAAAGACAAAATCTAGCATATAAATTACCAGAGGATGGGGTGGGGATAGGGACTGGAAAGCTAAGTCTTCAAATGTACAAGATTCCTATTTGGAATGATGGAAATGTTTTGGTAGTGGATTGTGCTGATGGTAGGACAACACTGTTAACGCAATTAACAACACTGAAATATGTATCTGAATATGATTAAAAGAGTAAATATTAGATTGTGTATATGGTAACAAAATAAAAATTAAAAAAATCCATGGAACTACAATATACCAACAGTGAACCCTAAATTCAGCCATGGACTTTAATGAATATTACAATTATAAAAATGTGCTATCATTAGGGTGCACAGGTCGTTCAGTGGTAGAATGCGCGCCTTTCATGCATTCTACCTGGGAGACCTGGGTTCGATTCACGGACCATGTATCTCTCAAAAGAAAAAAGTGCTATCATTAATTTTAACAAATGTTCCACATCAATGCAAGGTGTTAAAGATGGGATGGTATATAGATATCCTGTATTTAAAGCACATTTTTTTGTAAACTCACAACTTCTCTAATAAAGAAAAATGAATAAATAATCAACTGACCACAGATGGATGGATTTATTTGTGGAATTTCAATTATATTCCAATGGTCTCTATGTCTATACTTTGGCCAGTAAACTCTGTTTTGATTATAGTATCTTTTTTTTTTTTTAATTTGCATATGGGCAGGAGGCACCAGGGATCGAACTCCAGACCTCCAGCAGGGCAGGTCGGAGCTCTGCCTGCTGAGCCACGGCAGCCGCCCTGATTATAGTATCTTTATAGTAAGTTTTAAAATGGGGAAGAGGGAGTTCTGAAACTTTGGTCTTCTTTCCCAAGGTGGTTTGTGTCCCTTGCAATTCCATATGAATATTAGGATCCATTTGCCCATTACTAGGAAAGGCAGTTGGAATTTTGATAGAGATTCCATTCCATGTGTAGATGACTTTGAGTAGTATTGCCACCTTAACCATATTAAGTTGTCCCATCCACGAACCTGAGATCTCTTTCCATTTGGAAATGTATTCCGTAATTTCTTTCAGCATGTTTTGTAGCTGTCAGTATACAAGTCTTTCACCTCCTTGTTTAAATTTATTCCTAGATATTTTACCCTTTTTGATTGCATTGTATATAGAATTTTTTCTTAATTTTATGTTTACTTTCACCAGAAGCAGGCATGAAAGAAAAGACTCTCTGTGGCCTAGTTCTGTACCTCAGGCCTAATATCTTAAGTGCCAAAATTGAAAGGAAGGGCTATACACCTGGTGAATCAATTTCAATATTTGCTGAGATTGAAAACTGCTCTTCCTGAATGGTGGTACCATAGACAGCCATTTACCAAACACAGGCCTTCTATGTCACAGGGAAAATGAAGGACGTAAAACAGCTTGTGGCTAACGTGTGGGGAATCTTTATTACCTGGAAAGATAAAGATGTGGAATAGCAAGTTGCTGAAAATCCCACCAGTTTCTCCTTCTATCCTTGACTGTAGTATAATCCATGTAGAATATTCACTAATGGTATATGCGGATATTCCTGGAACTATAGACTTATTTCTTAATTTGCCACTTGTCATCAGTATCATTCCTCTACAACCATTTGGTAGCAGAAATTTAAGTGTAAGCAGTCAGTGTAGCATGAATATGAACTGGCTTGGCTTATCCCTCCCTGAAAGACATGACACATCACCCAGCTATGTAGAAGTGATAACAGAGGAACAAAAGTGGAACAATCTTGCACCAGTGAATACTTTGATGACTTTGAGAGAGCACTTCAAGGATTGGTTGCATATATCGAGGAGTTTTGATTTTTGCCTCTACCTCTTTATTCAGAATTTGATCCAAATCATGATCAGTCAACAGAAGACAGACCCCTGCCATTGAAGGAAGACTTGGTTAAATCAAGTTGTTGTGGGTTCGAAACTGTATCTATTCCTGGCTGAGGACAGAGGAATTATCTTGGAGACGTGTTTTCAGAGGATGTGGTATTGCTTTGCCCAGAAAAATAGCAAATACATGAAACAACCAGTGATCATGCTTTAGAAGCCTATAGCAACATTCTAGGACTGCTCCAATATGCTTGAAGATCTAAGCTTTTCTCCTTCAAAACCAGCACATATAAAGAGCAGTCCTCTTAGCCCATAGTCAAACATATCAAGACACTATGTTATAAAAGAGGGATGGTTTCCTTCTTTTGATTTGAAAATTTGCATATACTCAATGCTTACATTGTACAGTTCGATGTCACTACAGCTTTTATTCTGATTTATGTCAGACTCTTGATACTCTTTTAAAACTTGTACGTGTCAGCACAACATGAAAGAAAAGAAAGATCTGAGAAAACTTCAACATGAAAAAAACACACTGACATTTAGAAAAAAGATTTGATATAAGCTGAACTTTACCTGCACATGCACATGCTCAGAATTGTCCTACTAGGCTGACCATGTATCACCTCTTCAGCTTGAATCCTATTGTAAATTTATTTACAAACATCAAATGCCTTCAAGCCAATCCTCCTTGCTGTATGTTTTACAGCCTACTTTGGTAGATAATGCAACAGTTATGTGGAAAAGGAGATAAGAGGAGGAAGCTAATAAGAGACTATGTCAAGATTATATAGTGTCTTCGTTTCGTTTAAGAATTGGCTGCTTTTCTACTATTACAACAACAGCATTTTGTAACTGACTGTCAAAATCATTTAATCTCAGGTGAATGCATCACTTGCCAAACTGCTGGAATGCTATTTGTGTTTTGTTGCATTGTTGAATTATATTTTGTTTGTTTGTCTGGCTATTTGGAAAAGGTACATATACAAAAGTGATAACCCACTCACATTCCCTTTTTACCATTATACATATAAGAAGAAACTATCAGAGCTAAGATTGGAGTAAAAGAAAGGCAGTAAGCAGGCACAAGCAAAGAGTTAAGTTGCTCTTGAAAATTATTATTATAATTATTTTAAGTATGGAAATTTTCCAGTCACTGAGTAAAGGGAGGGAAATTGCATTTTTTTTTCACATGGGCAGGCACCAGGAACCGAATCCAGGTCTCCAGCATGGCAGGCAAGAACTCTGCCACTGAGCCACCACAGCCCACCCTGCATTTATTTATTTTTTTCCTGCATTTATTTTTATACAGAGTTATTTAATTACCTCCAAATCACATATGTTGGAAATCATTTTTGCTGTGGAAAGTATTTTAATGAGCAGGAATACTTTAAGTTTATGGTTAGAGAACTGAATTTATACATTTGCTCTCCTGACCAAGGTTGACACAGCATGAAAACCCAAGTTTATTCTATAAATGTATAACTTTAAAATTACAGATATTGAATGCTACCTGGGGTGATAATTTTTATATTTTTGTGTTTTTTAATGAATTTTTATATTATTGTGTTTTTTAATGCAAATATTTTCCCTATTACCTAAAGGACACTTTACTACATATGAGAAACCACTTACTTTGGGTATATATAGAAAATAGTCAGAGAGAGCACATCAGAAAATTATAGTTTATATTAAGAATAGTTTACCCTTGGCTTATAAACAAATAAACCAGCATTCATAATGACATTTAAAACTACATTTTCCAAGGTACCAAGTGCAGTGATTTTTTCATTTTAGAAGGAATTCAGTGCTGATGTTTTTAATAAAAATAAGCTTCTCCGATGTTGCAACATACATGTAAAATGTAAAATGGGTGTTGCATCTATCCTGGTATTTAACCCTTAGTTAATAAAATGGCTGAAAATAATACTAACTCTGGGTTGGTGCTTGACCTGGTTAAATACTGTGCTGGTTTGAAACTATTGTGCACCCCAGAAAAGCCATGTTCTTTAACCCCGATTCAGTATTGCTGGGTGGCACCTTTTGATTAAGTTGTTTCCATGGAGATGTATCTCCACCCATTCAAGGTAGGGACAATTACTGGAGACCTTTAAGAGGGAAACATTTTGGAAAAAAGCTTTAGAGCCCACACAGCCAGAGACCTTTGTAGATGCAGAAGGAAAATACCCCTGGGGAGGTCCTTTGAAACCAGAAGCCTGGAGAGAAAGCTAGCAGACCATCACCATGTGCTTTCTGCATTGACAGAGGTGTTCTGGACCCAGTGGCCTTTCTTGAATGAAGGTATCTTTATCTGAATGTCTTAGTTTAGACATTTTAATGGCCTAGAACTGTGAACTTAGAACTTAATAAATTACCTTTTAAAAAGGCATTCCATTTCTGGTATCTTGCATTCCAGCAGTTTTAACAAACTAATACAAACACTATGTTAAAGCTTCATATAAACATATAGGCTTTTCCATAAGAGGCCTTCAAGAAAACATGTAAGGCAATTCATGTTTGATAAATGCTAACAGGATGAAGAAAGCCTAGTGATTTGGTTAAAAGGTCTGGCCTCAAGTACAAGCAAACTAAAACTCAATAATAAGAAAATAGGGGTGAAATATATTTTATTATTGTTAAATCATTTGGTGAAGTCCCCCTCAAAAGAAGCTAATGGAATATTTGAAATAAAGGGCACTGGTGGTTTTATTTTTGTTTGGGGGTTGAGGGAGACTGTCAGATAATCCCTTTTCTCTCTTATGTTTAACTGACTAGGGAACAATTGTTGATATGCATAGCACTGGAATACTTATTACCATAAACTCTTATAAATAACTCATAAAGCAAGAATGACCAATATTCTGGTAACTGGCACTGGGTCACAAAATGTGGATAAGATTTTTAATTTATAAAATTTTATCAAATAAAGTTTTATTTTCCCCATTAAAGCACTTCTTTATTCTCTTCTTTAGAGGTATTACTTTACTTTACTCTTTCCTAAATATTGGTCAGTTCCTCACATAAGATGTGAGGTTCACAGTTGTATTCTAATATTCAAGATAGATTCCTGATTCTTCAATTAGGAAAAGTAAAATCCAAAATGTTAGTGAAACAAAAGTGCAATATTAAATGTCTGCTTTATAGATTATATTCTATGGCTGTTTGTAATTTCTCTTTTTTCCTCTTCTATTTGGTGCTGATTATGCCCTTGTAGCTCTGTTTTAAGAAAACAGTATGTGGGAAATGGTTTAATTTTCTGATTGCTCTTTTTTGTGGAATATAAAGTGTTTTGTTTTTTTTTTTCTTTTTTGGAAAAAAAATTAGTGTTGATAGCATATTAGTTTCCTAGTTGCTAAAATAAATACCATATGATGGCTATGCTTAAGCAACAGGAATTTACTGGCTCACGGTTTTTAGAGTAGGAAAAGTCCAAAATTGAGGCATCAAGAAGGTGATGCTTTCTCCCAGATGGTGGCTTTCTAGGTTTGGCTACCTATGTTCCTTGTTTATGGCTTTTCTGTCACCTGGCAATGCACACAGCAATACCTTCTCCTTTCTCTTCTGGGTTTCATTAACTGTCCATTTCTGGCTTCTACCTTTGACTCTCGAGTTGGGTTGCTCATTCAAAGCTTAGCTAGGATGTTCACAACTGAGCATTAGCCTTCACTTCCTGTCAGTGTAGAGCCTGCAGGCCAGCCATAGGTGAAAGCTGAGAATCTTATCAGTCTTTTTCTGAGCTTGTATCCAACCCTGAACATGCAAATGGTCTTCTCAATTTCCTGGGATATAGAGAAACTTTCAAAACTCTTATCCACCGACATATTTTTTCCCCAACCTCTTCCTTCCAAAGCTTTTTGGACTATCTATTGCTTACCTCAGGCTGATGAATCCAATACTTGAGCTTTAAAGGCTTTAGGCAAAAGCTACCTGGGGAACTGCCACAGCCCTGGGAGTGCTCCCAGGTGGGTAAAACACAGGGAAAGCCCTCGTGCTTTCTTTCAGGGTGCTGCTAGATAGATCCAAACTCAGCCACGATTCTGTGTAATTTTTGTGTGCATCCCTCTGGAACTAGCAACCTGCGTCATGGGTGTAGGCTGCAGTCTTCATGTCTACCACCCATCTGGATGTGTGGGGTATGGAAAGCAGGCAATTTAAAACACCACAGCATGCTCTTAAGGCAAAGCAGAAGCTTATTTTTTCACTAAGCCTTCCAGCTGTTGTAAACATTGGATTAGATTCCAGGTTTCTATAAAATTTGTTTCTGACAGTTTTTGTCAGCTAACTAGTTACTCTTGTAGATGGACTGATCTTAGGTGTTCCTTACTCCATCAGTTTTTTTGTGATGTCACTTCTCAAAAAGTCCAGAACCTGTTTTTTCTAGGACAAGACATTATCTGTAAAGGCACAGAGAGTAAATAGTTTAGGCTCTGTGGGCCATTGGTCTGTGTTAAAACTAGTCTGCTCTGCCATTTTAGCATCAAAACAGCAATAGACAAAACAGAGATGAATTAGTCTGGCATGTTTAAATAAAACTTTATTTATAGATTTGCACTTCAAATAATTTTCAAATGTTATAAAATACAATATTTCCTATGTTTGTCTTGTTTTATCTTTTGCAACCACTTAAAATTTTAAAAACATTTTTAGCTCATGGGCATAAAATACAGTTGGGGGACCACTCTTGGTTGAGGACCATAGTTTGCCCACCCCTGGTCTAGGAGCTTCACATATAGCAGAGGGTAGGCTGAATTCACTTTGTGAAATTCTGAAATAACACCAAACCTACAGCTTCATTGCAAGGATGTGTGGCAAGGTCTTCTGGGAAACTTCTTGTAAGGGGGACTCATTATCTCACATGGTGCACATGTTGCTGTTGGGGAGCTCAGGTAGAAAGTTCTTTGTGTTGAGTCAAATTTTTCCTCTCTATAAATCTTGTTAATTCATACTGGTTTTAGTTCAGGCCTGTTCTCCACTATGCTTTTAAATATTAGAATAAATCATAGATCAATTTTTCAGGTAAAACACTCCCCAAACATTCAAATGTTGACCATACGGCATATTTCCCAGACTGCTTAACATCCTGAAAGTCTCCCATTGAGGAATTTCTGCATTTTCCCAGTGTTCCCCATAAAGAATGATGACCATAATGAGAAAGTGTGATCCAGATACAACTGAATCAATATAGCGTAGATTAAGACTATTACCTTTTTTGATTAAGCACCGCACTTCTATTCTTAAAAGATTCATCTTAAAGCAGTTACATACCAATTATGGAGAATATCAAATTTGCATTTGACTGAAATCCCTTTATGTTGCTTTTGTTGCTTGTCATGAATTCTGAGTTCTAAGAATATCATAACTGACTTGCTGATCCCAAATACAGAACTTGGAATTGTCCAGTAAACTTTACCTTATAGATTCTTATTCATTCAACAAAGATTTATTGAATATCTACTATATACCAGGTATTGTGATTAACAGTCATTCATTTTCACAAAAGTGATTAGATGGTTATAAGAAATGTAAACATTTCTTTCTTTCCTCCTTTTGTATTTTCAAGTGGTTTGTACAACATACAACCATGACTCTCACTCCATTGCTAGTACTTAATTCCTAGACTCAGTAGCAGGAGGAGGTCAAGAATACTAAGCAGAAGGGAGGCTCTATCCCAAGAAAGTGGAGTGAGTCAAATCTAGGGCTCCATTCCCCTACATAAGCTTTAAGCAAGAAACGAGAACATGCAAAAACATCTTTCTCAAGCCTGTGAAGAACAGTTAACAGGTTATAGCAACAGGGAGAGTGCAAAATTTTAAAAAAGGTAACTTAATTATGGTAGGACTTCATGGCACTGTTGCTAGCCACCCAATCCCTCAGCAGCTGTGAGACCCTGGTCCCAGTTCTGGAGGGAGAATAAACACTGGTGTAAATACCAGGATGCCAGTCTGTCTGGACTCAGCCTGAGGACTGAAATAGGATACGTATCATAGACAAGCCATCTGTATTAGTTAGGGTCTCTAGAGAAACAGAATCAACAGGGAACACTCGCAAATATAAAATTTGTAAAAGTGTTTCACATGACCGCAGGAATGCAGAGTCCAAAATCCACAGGACAGGCTGTGAAACCAACAATTCTGATGGAGGGTCTGGACAAACTCCACAGGGGAAGCGCACCAGCTGAGACAGGAAGAAGCTGTCTCTTCTGAATCCTCCTTAAAAGGTTTCCAGTGATCAGATTCAGCATTACGCATTTCAGAAGATACTCCCCTTTGGCTGATTACAAATGTAATCAGCTGAAATGATCATGATTTAATTCTATGAAATGTCCTCATCACAACAGACAGGCCAGCACTTGCCCAACCAGACAAACAGGTACCACCACTTGGCCAAGTTGACACATGAACCTGACCATGACAGTCCACCCCTTGTCAACCTGGCAGCTATATATACCACCTTAAACCATAACAAATTTCTAAATAAAAAAAAAATGAAACACACATTTTTTTCTTTCACTTAACAATACTCAACTGTCCTGCATATAACTGGAAACACATTAAATCTCTCCAAAATAGGGTGCAAATCCTCATTCTTAAACTTTGTATCTTACAACTTAAATAGTATCCAGAGTATCTGTCTATTCCAGTTGAAAAAATTGCTGCCCCTTCCATGAAGGGAGTGGTCCAATGTAATCAACCTACCACCATGTAGCTGGCTGGTCACCTCGGGGAATGGTGCCATATCGGGGGCTGAGTGTGGGTCTCTGCTGCTGGCAGATTGGGCACTCAGCAGTGGTTATAGCCAAGTCAGCTTTGGTGAGTGGAAGTCCATGTTGCTGAGCCCATGCACAACCTCCATCCCTACCACCATGACCAGTTTGTTCATGAGCCCACTGGGCAATGACAGGAGTTACTGGGGAAAGAAGCTAACTGCTATCCACAGAACGGGTCATCTTATCCACTTGATTATTAAAATCTTCATCTGCTGAAGTCACCTTCTCCTGTGCATTCACATGGGATGCAAATATCTCCAAGTTTTTGGCCCACTCAGAAAGGTCTATCCACATACTTCTTCCCCGGACCTCTTTGTCACCAATTTTCCAATTATGGTCTTTCCAAGTCCCTGACCATCCAGCCAAACCATTACCAACAGCCCATGAGTCAGTACACAAACGCACCTCTGGCCAGTTTTCCTTCCAAGCAAAATAAACCACCAGGTGCACTGCTCGAAGTTTTGCCCACTAGGAGGATATCTCCTCACCACTGTCCTTCAAGGACACCCCAGAAAGGGGTTGTAGTGCTGTAGTTGTCCACCTTCGGGTGGTACCTGCATGTTGTGCTGAACCATCTGTAAACCAGGCCCGAGTTTTCTCTTCCTCAGACAATTCACTGTAAGGAATTCCCCAAGAGGCCATAGCTCTGGTCTGGGAAAGAGAAGGTAATGTGGCAGGAGTGGAGACCATGGGCATTTGGGCCACTTCTTCATGTAACTTACTTGTGCCTTCAGGACCTGCTCTGGCCTAATCTTGGATATACCATTTCCATTTTATGATGGAGTGCTGCTGCGCACATCCAACTTTATGGCTTGGTGGGTCAGACAACACCCAGCTCATGATAGGCAACTCGGGTCTCATGGTAACTTGGAGGGCCCATGGTTAAGCGTTCAGTCTCTACTAAGGCCCAGTAGCAGACCAAAAGCTGTTTCTCAAAAGGAGAGTAGTTATCTGCAGCAGATGGTAAAGCTTTGCACCAAAATCCTAAGGGTCTGCGTTGTGATTCTCCTATAGGGGCCTGTCAAAGGCTCCAGACAGCATCTCTGTTTGTCACTGACACTTCCAACGCCATTGGATATGCTGGATCATACAGCCCAAGTGGCAGAGCAGCTTGTACAGAAGCCTGGACTTGTTGCAGATCCTCCTCTTGTTCAGGTCCCCACTCAAAATCAGCAGCTTTTCTGGTCACTCAATAATTGGGCAGAGTAGCACACCCAAATGAGGAATATGTTGTCGCCAAAATCCAAAGAGACCAACTAGGCGTTGTGCCTCCTTTTCGGTCATAGGAGGGGCTAGATGCAGCAACTTATCCTTCACCTTAGAAGGTATATCTCGATATCCCCCACACCACTGGACACCTAGAAATTTCACTGAGGTGGAAGACCCCTGTATTTTTGTTGGATTTATCTCCCATCCTCTGACACGCAAATGCCTTACCAGTAAGTCTAGAGTAGTTGCTACTTCTTGCTCACTGGGTCCAATGAACATAATATCATCAATATAATGGACCAGTGTGATGTCTTGTGGGAGGCAGAAACAATCAAGGTTCCTGCAGACAAGATTATGACATAGGGCTGGAGAGTTGTTTACCCCTGAGGTAGGACAGTGAAAGTATATTGCTGACCTGGCCAGCTGAATGCAAACTGTTTCTTGTGGTCCTTACTAACAGCTATTGAGAAAAAAGCATTTGCCACATCAATAGCTGCAGACTAGGTACTGGGGGATGTAATGACTTGCTCAAGCAATGATACCACATCTGGAACAGCAGCTGCAATTGGAGTTACCACCTGGTTGAGCTTACGATAATCCACTGTCACCCTCCAAGACCCATCTGTTGTCTGCACAGGCCAAATAGGAGAGTTGAATGGGGATGTGGTGGGAATCACCACCCCTGCATCCTTCAAGTCCTTAAGAGTGGCAGGAATCTCTGCAATTCCTCCAGGAATCTGGTATTGCTTCTGATTTACTATTTTGCTAGGTAGGGGCAGTTCTAGTGGCTTCCACCTGGCTTTTACCACCATAATAGCCCTCACTGCATGAGTTAGAGAGCCAACGTGGGGATTCTGCCAGCTGCTCAGTATGTCTACACCAATTATACATTCTGGAAGTGGGGAAATAACTACAGAATGGGTCCAGGGGCCCATTGGACCCACTGTGAGACGGACCTGAGCTAAAATTCCATTGATCACCTGGCCTCCGTAAGCCCCCACTCTGACTGGTGGACCAGAGTGACGTTTTGGGTCCCCTGGAATTAATGTCACTTCTGAACCAGTGTCTGATAATCCCCAAAATATCTGATCATTTTCTTTTCACCAATGCAGTTACCCTGGTAAAAGGCTGTCGGTCTCCTTTGGGAAGGCTTGGAGGAAGATTAACAGTATAAATTTGTGGCAGTGTAACAGGGTTCTCCCCCAAAGGGACCTGGCCTCCCCTTCATTCAAGGGTCTCTGGGTCTGTAAACTCTTTCAAGTCTGGAAATTGATTAAGGGGCTGTGCCTCTGTTTTTGTAATTCAGGTTAGACTTCTGTTCTCTTGAACTGGAACTTTTGTTTATACAGCTTGAACAAGAATTCAGTAGACTACCCTTCTATTGTATTTCTAAGTGCCCCATGATTTACTAGCCAATGCCACAAATCTCTGCAAGTCATATAATTTTGACGCCTGCTTTGAGTTTGCTGTCTATTATAATAGCCACGTCTACCCTGTCTTTGGCAATTAGGTGCTGCCACCTGGCTTCTGCCAACTCGGGATCCCATTATCCCCATTGTGTTTAAGGATTCCAGCTCAGTGACAGCAGTTCCTACAGTAATATCTGACCTACAGAGAAGTGCAACTATAGAGCTCTTTAGGGATGATGGTGCTAGTCTCACAAATTTATTTCTCACTCTTCCAGTATAAGGTGCATCCTCCGGACATTTCTGGGGTGTAAGAGCAGGCTTTGCATGATAAATCCACTCTAACATTCCAATCTCTCTAAGCCTCTGGATCCCCTCATCTACATTATACCAGGGCAGTTCTGGCATTTCAACCTCAGGTAATGTTGGCCACCTTTTGATCCATGTTTCAACTAACCATCCAAACAAACTGTTAATAGCTTTTCTAACGCTTGAGCTGTAACACTGAATGCAGAATCTCTGCTTAGTGGGCCCATATCAGTAAATTCAATCTGACCCAGCCTTACATTCCTCCCACCATTACCCCACAACCTTAAAATCCATTGCCACACATATTTCCCTGATTTCTGTCTATATAAATTGGAAAACTCACACAGTTCTTTTGGAGTACAACGTATCTCCTCATGTGTGATACTTTGTACCTCACCTTTAGGGGCCTGTTGGGACTTTAGTCTAGTTATAGGTCTGGAAGAAATGAGGGGTGGTGGGAGTGGGTCATGAAAAGAATTAGAAATATCTTCCAAGACATTTGCTCCAGGGCCTTCATAATCCCTTCCGGAGGAGGTTGGGTGGCCAACTCCTCAAGGCAGGCCGGAGGTGGGGCGGTTATGTCCTCAGGGAAAACTATTACAGGCTTGTCTAGAGAAGACTCAGCAAGAGCTAGGGTTTCAACCTCATCCCCGACATAATTATCAATCCTTATGTCACTATCCCATTTTTCAGGGTCCCACTCCTTTCCAATCAGTGCCCTCACTTTAATGGTAGACACCATGCAAGATTGAGATTTCAGTTTATGTTGTAAAGTTGCTACTCTAACAATAAGATTGAGTCTGATTTTCAGAGATCTCAAGTCTACAGCTACAGGAAATAAGATTTTCCTTTAGCATACTCATAGAAATGTCTACATCTGTCAGATGGCACTTAAGCTTCTTGTTTGAAGCCTTAAGCCCATCCCTTTCACTCCTTAATGTAGCCAGTGTATCTAACAACAATCAACCAACATCTCTATACCCCTTATTTCTAGAAAACTCTGTAAAGGTGTCAAAAACATTATCCTCCAGAGCCTGGCTTCGTACAAGTGAAGCATTAGGAGAATTGAATGGTGATATTTTGACTATCTCTTTTACCAACTCACTCCATGGATTGGGAGTGTCATTCTGATTATGGGAATCAAAGTCCTTAGTGCCTTTGAGTCCAGTCAAAGCAGAAACCCATTTTTAAAATTCTGTTTCTTAAGAATCACTCCTGGTACCAAGATGTATTAGTTAGGGTTCTCTAGAGAAATAGATTCAACAGTGAACACTCCGCAAATATAAAATTTATAAAAGTGTCTCACGTGACTGTGGGAAAGCAGATTCCAAAATTCGCAAGGCAGCCTGTGAAGCCGATGATTCCGATGGAGTGTCTGGATGAACTCCACAGGACAGGCTCACCAGCCAAAGCAAGAAGAGAGCCTGTCTTTTCCAAATCTTCCTTAAAAGGCTTCCAGTGATTAGACTAAGCATCACTCATTGCAGAAGACACTCCCCATGGATGATTGCAAATGGAATCAGCTCTGGATGCAGCTGACATGATCATGATTTAATTCTATGAAATGTCCCCATCGCAACAGACAGACCAACACTTGCCTAACCAGAGAAACAGGTACCAGCACTTGGCCCAGTTGACACATGAACTTAACTATGACACCATCCCAGAACATATTCTCAATCTAGAGGTGGCTCACAGAGTTCTCCTACTGAGAACACTGTAGGAGAGCAGTAAAATTGCAGCTGCCTGGGGCAAAGGAATAAAAGTTATGAGACACTAATAACCACAAGGAAATATTATTTCCTAGGGGAATAAGGACATTGACATACTTGCACATGGGGGAATTCCTAGGGCCATGTGTGCATGCCCAGGTTAAAAAGCATGTGCAGAAAATACAGAGAACTCTAGGCTTTACCTTGGGCTGTTCTCTGTATTCATTATTAAGATAGCTAATCTCTGAAGGACAGCATGCACAGAGGCCAATCTGCAAAGACTAGGAAGGGGGTTTTCTGTCCAGGTTGCATTAAAGATTTAAAAACATAGAAATAAACAGTAAGCAATGACCTATGCAAAGGAGAGAAGCTTAAAACAATAGAAAGCATCAATGAGGAAGCTCAGACTTGGGACATACTGTACAAAAACTTTTAAAAGAAGTGGTTCTTCATTATGTTGAGTGAAATAAGCCAGATGAAAGGACAAATACTGTATGGTCTCACTAATATAAACTAACCATAATTAACAAACACTTAGAACTGAATCTGCAGCATAGGCCCTGCCATCCTGGGATTTAGAATGCCTTCATGATCAAAAGGGAAAAAATAAATGAAACAAAAATAAAGTTTCAGTGGCTAAGAGATTACAAGGAGAGGTGAGAGGTTATTCTGGAGGTTACTCTTATAAATGCTTCAGCCATATATTGGAAATTGCCACAGTATGCCAACCAACAGTATTCCTGAAAACCTTAAAGAATACCCTGGGCTCTATGTAAGACTTTATAAAATCTTTCTTAAGTTTATTGACTCAGAAATTTAAAGTATCCAGATTGTTCCTATGCCAGATAAGCCCTGAAACCCAGAGGTACCAGTATCTCCAAGTCCATCAACCAGTTTCATTCCCCTACCCCATAAGATCAACACCCCTTTCTAGCATAAAGAAGTTAAAATGGTCATGGCTGAGATATCCCTGAAGATTGAGAGAGTGATTGGGTAATTAGGGAGGAATGTAACAGGAAAAGTATTATGAATACTGACTCATTATAATAAATGTTTCTTTTTTAGTTACTGCTATATTCGAATACCTAGAGGGAAATACCTGAAACTGTAGAGCTGTGGTCCAGTTGCCTTGATCCTTGATAATCATTGTATAATGGTATAACTTTTGTCATGTGACTGTATGACTGTAAAGGCCTGTGGTTTATACTCCCTTTACCATGTATATGGGTAGATGAGTAATAAAATAAAAACTGTATATATATAGGGACAAGCCTATGGGATGTTTCTTGTTGTTGTCGTTTAGCTTTTAAAAAAGGGGAATTTAATAAGTGGCTAGTTTACAGTTCTAAGGCCAAGAAAATGTCCCAGTTAAAACAAGTCTATAGAAATGTCCAATCAAAGGCATCCAGGGACAGATACCTTGGTTCATGAAGGCCGATGAAGTTCAGGGTTTCTCTCTCAAGTGGAAGGGCACATGGTGAACACAGTCAGAGCTTCTCTCTCATCTGGAAAGGCACATGGTGAACATGGTCAGGGTTCCTGTCTCATCTGGAAGGACACTTGGCGAACACGGCGTCATCTGCTAGCTTCCTCTCCTGGCTTCCTGTTTCATGAAACTCCTCAGAAGGCATTTCCTTCTTCATCTCCAAAGGTCGCTGGCTGGTGGACTCTGCTTCTCATGGCTATTTCGTTCTGCTCTGCTCTCTCTGAACCTCCCTTTCTCCAAAATGTTTCCTCTTTTATAGGATTCCAGAAAACTAATCAAGTCCCACCCAAATGGGTGGAGACACGTCTCCACCTAATCTAGCTTAACAACCACTCTGATTGTTGTTGGAGATTGATTGGAGATTGATTGAGTCACATCTCCAGGGAGATGATCTAATTACAGTTTCAAACATACAATACTGAATAGGGATTAGAAGAAACGGCTGCCTTTACAAAATGGGATTAGGATTAAAACATGGCTTTTCTAGGGTAGACACATCCTTTCAAACCAGCATACAAACAAAAAAAATTCAACAGATGGTGCTGCAATAATGGGATACTCACATGGGAAAATAGTGAAATGTGACCTTGCCATACAGCATACCAGAAATAAAAAGATAGATATTAAATACAAACAAGATTATTGTGAAGTAAGTTGTTGAGGAACCTTTGAAATTGGTTTTATATGGTTTTCAAATAAACATTTATTTTTTTAATTTATTTTGATGAGTTTCATAATAGGGCACTTTTAAAATGGTGTGCTTTATTATCTTGGAGTTTGAGAACTATGAGATACTGACAGTGTTATGAGAATCAGCATAAAGTAACTCTGAGTGCTGATAAACTGAACTTTAAAGTTTGTTAACTGCATGTTTAAAATTCATATTGTAAATGATAAAGACTGTATAATCTACATTTTAATTTTTCTTATATATAATTTGTCTACTAATTTAGGGATGCAGCTGTACATCACCAATTTTTTCCATATTATAATATTAGTTAACTGCAGTTGCATGCAATAAGCCAAAGCAGTTTGTATTTAAAGTTTATTTTTGTAAAGAACGTTAAATTTTGTTGTTCTATATAGATGCATGTTTTCTAACTATATTACTTAATATTTGTAATACATTTGAAAATAAAAAGTCTCCCAGGCATTTCTTTGAAAAATAATTTATTGAGTTTTTTCTCCCCCATTTAGGTCAAAATTAGAAATCACAATACTCCTAAACCAAGCTTCTTTGATTCTGACTATGGGATGTTTTTGATGTCCTTTTTATTTTTTGTTGTTGCTGATTTTTTACGGGTGCATGGTCCAGGAATTGATCCTGGGTCTCCCGCATGGAAGGCAAGCATTCTACCACTGAACCACCCATGCATCCTGTTTTTATTTCTTTATTTGGAGTAATAAAAATGTTCTAAAATTGACTGTGGTGCTGAATGCAGTTCTATATGATGATACTGTGAACCACTGACCAAATATTTTTGACGGTTTATATAGTTTGTGAATATATCTCAATAAAATTGCATTTTTAAAAAGTTGTCCTAAATATACTTAAAAAACCGAAGGAAATCAGGGAAACCTCAGATGAACACAAAGAAACTATCAATAAAAACATAGAAATCATGAAAAGAACCAAAACAAAGCTGAAGATCCCAGAAACATACACAAAACCATTCCTTAGAGGGGTTCAACAGCTGGCAGAAAAAAGAACCAGTATAGTTGAAAATAAAACAATAGAAATAATTAATTTTGAGAAGGAGAAAGGAGAAAAAGAAAAAGAAAAAAACAGAATGAAGAAAAGTGAACAGGGCCTGAGAGATCTGTGGGAAACCATCATGGGTAACAATGTCCATACTGAATGAGGACCAGAAGGGTAAGAAAGAGAGAAAGGAGAAGAAAAAAGAAAACTTCCCAAATTAAAAAAAAAGACATGAATATACATACCCAAGAAGCTCAATGAACTCCAAACAGGATAAGATCTAATAGACTAACACAGACATAACCAAACTCTTCAATGCCAAAGAAAGAGAACTCTAAAAACAGCAAAAGCAAAGGGTCATTTTAAGGGAGCCTCAAAAAGATATAGTGTCAATTCCTCATTAGAAAAAACATGGAGATAAGAAGACAGTGGGAAGAAATATACAAAGTATGAAAGAAAAAAACTGTCAAACAAGAATCCTATGTCTGGTGGGACATGACTCCTATAGGGGTGTGGACCTTCCTGGCAACACGAGACAGAAATCCTAGAATGAGCTGAGACTCAGCATCAGGAGATTGAGAAAAACCCTAGAATGAGCTGAGACTCAGCATCAAGGGATTGAGAAAACCTTCTTGACCAAAAGGGGGAAGAGTGAAATGAGACAAAATAAAGTGTCAGTGGCTGAGAGATTCCAAACAGAGTCGAGAGATTATCCTGGAGGTTATTCTTATGCATTAAGTAGATATCAGCTTGTTATTCAAGATGTAATGGAGAGGTTGGAGGGAACTGCCTGAAAATGTAGAGCTGTGTTCCAGTAGCCATGTTTCTTGAGGATGATTGTATAATGATATAGCTTTCACAATGTGACTGTGTGATTGTGAAACCTTGTGTCTGATGCTCCTTTTATCTACCTTGTCAACAGACGAGTAGAACATATGGAATAAAAATAAATAATAGGGGGAACAAATGTTAAAATAAATTTAGTTTGAAATGCTAGTGATCAATAAAAGGGAGGGGGGTAAGGGGTATGTTATATATGAATTTTTTTCTGTTTTCTTTTTCTGAATAGATGCAAATGTTCCAACAACAAAAAAAAAGAATCCTATATCTGGCAAAACCATCCCTCAAAAATGAGGGAAAGATAAAGATAGTCCCAGATAAACAAAAGCTGAGGAATTTCATCATGACTAAACTAGCCCCACAAGAAATGTCAAAGGGAATTCTTCAGGGTGAAAGGAAAAGACACTAGACAGTAGATCAAAGCTGCATAAAAAAATCTCCAATACATGTAATGATAAGAGTAAATACAAATATCAACACTATTGGAGTTTTGTTTGCAACTCCTTTTTTACAAGAATTAGATCTAAAATGCAAATACATAAAAATAATGATAAATCGATGCTTGTGGACTGATAATGTGTAAATATTTAATTTTTGACAAGAGCTACATAAAAGAGAGGGAACAAAGGGGTATCATTTCACTTTGCCATTGCAATTAAATTGGTATCAAATTAAACAATATTGTAAGAGACATAGGACATTACATTTAAGATCCACGGCAAGCACTAACTAAATCTGAAAAACAATGCACAGTGACTGAGGCGGCGATTTTGGAGTGTGGTTGACCTGGGAGAGAATTCTACACCACATATGGCAGCCTACTTGCAGAAGGCGAGGAACGAGAAGCAGAAAGCTGGAGCCTGACGTGGAGCTGGGGAGCCC